>JABUQX010067048.1:0-50449 GCA_015478945.1 Trachelipus rathkii | reverse complement strand
CGTCAGATTTACAAACTGGTTCTTATTATCACAATTTAAGATACAAAACACCAATATCTTTTCTTATGTTCAATTGTAAGGAAAACGTGCAGATTTCAAAAAAAAATACTAAATGTACCACTATATACTCAAAATCATCACATCCTCCCTCAGAAATTTAAGTATCCTCAAATGATCCACATTCCATGTTACTTGTGGCATAACTAAAGATGATTTCTCTCGGACTAATACATAATTAGAATCTTCTGAATTAAAGTACTTCCTATCTCGGTAAACTTCAGTTAATATCGAACACAATCTGTTTCCCATATTTCATCAACTGATTATACAACTATTCTGTATACTCTTCTTTTACTTTCAACTCCGGCTCACCAGAGAAGCGATGATAATAATGAATCATTTCCAACTGTGAGTTTCCGAGAAAATCAAATCATCCCATTCAGACCCCGATTTTCCGGAAATCATGTCATTAATATCCCTTCAACAATTAGTTTCTGGATAATAGACTAAATTCCATAAGTATCAATCACCCTTCCAATAAAATATCGTGTTTTACAGTACGAATCTTCCTTTTCTGTTTCATATATCACTTCTTCTTTCCTTAACCTTTGGCTATCTCATAACTTTTTTCAAATTATCTGCTTGGACCTCTGTACATAAACTAAAGGCTGTCTTTCTTTATAATTTTGCTTGTATTTTCACTTATAACACACCGTTTCCATAAACTTTAACAAATTCGTATATGGGTCTGTGCGGTACTTCTTTGGCAACTTATTCTGTACAGTGTCCCGTTATAAATTGTTCGTTTTTAGACTATTCTTTCCAACTATAAAGGGTTGCGTTTATTTGGATCTTGTCCTCTTCCAAGTTAATTCTTCTGCAATTCTTTCTTCTTTACGTTCTAACACTTAATAATAATCAAAACTGGATATGTGTTGTTTGGTTTAATTACTGAATATTATAACTTAATTTGAATGTAATACTGCTCTGTACAATGATCACACCACAATACAACTAATACCCTAATGTAGTCATTATTCATTCTACTATGTTCTATCATATTTATTAAATATCGACTATTTAATTCTTTCCTAACCACATGAATCCCGATTCGTTTGGGTATATAGCCGCCCGGAATCGAATCTGTGATGGATACTTTCTATTCCCCAAATATGTACTACCATAATGTCGGTTTCTTAATAATATTCAGACATCCATACAAGCTTTGAAACTTGCTTTTGGTTTAAATCCACGTTGATTTCTTTTATAACATTTACGAGAAAGCTCCTAGGATGGTTCTGCCCGACTCTTGTTTCTGAATCAGCCACAGCCTCAACCATTTTAGATAGACATAATCAATATATATTTCCCACACATAACATATTTATTTTCCTTGTTAGCTTAGCTTAACTAGTAACTCCATCAGATCTAATGCAACGATATCAAAAGGAATTTCTTGCATTTATCTTCACTGTTGGTGTTATCCCTTCGTGCAGGGACTCCTTATTTTCCTGGCAATTTTATACAATTCTGGATGTGTACAAATTGGGTCAATCCAATTTTTCCTACGGATTTGGATGGCCGCTCGATTAATTTTTGAAAACTTTATATTTTGCATGGCGTTAATTTTATCCCTGGAAAGTTCAAACCACCATTCGTTTTTGTAGATTACTCTGGTTGTAAGGGTGAGCCAAAATGTTGACCAGGTGAGCAAAATTTATCCAACTTTCTAAAACCATGCAAGTCATCTCCATATTGGTAATTCTGATACCAAATTTCATAGAGTGATTTGTTAGGGATACTAAGGTACTTTTGGCCTTTTATGTTTTTTTTGGCAAAATAATATTTTCACCATGAAATGAATCCGAAAAATTGCTTTTAATAATTGACCTCATTTCCACTCTCTTAGCAAGATTAAAAAAAAGAAGGAATATAATTAAAATAATTAAATTTGGTGTTATGATACATACTGAAGTATGGTTTAACCTAAATCTTATTTGAAGTTTGTTGAATATTTCTTAAAAAAAATTTACAGGGGGCCAAAATCAATTTTTGGAAAATGGTACTTTGAACCTTAATATCTCTATGGGGTAAGTTGCTAAAATCTAAATTCTTCACACATAATATGCAACACAATAGATGGCCTTCAACTGCATATTGACTTTAGTATTTTTGTTGTTTTAAGAAATTTACAGCCCTTCAAAAATGCCAAAAAAAATTTTTTTTAGTTGTATCATATTCCTATTATATAGTATTATATACCATAACAATAAATAGACAAATGAAATAGTGTGCCATAAGGAGAAATGAAACAATGTTAAAAAAATTGAATTAAGTTAATATAAAGAATGTACCATTATTTCTACTGTAAATGACAAAATTTACTTTTATAACTTGAAAATTATTAATATATTATATAATATATATATATAATTAATATATATATATTATATATTAAATATATAATATAATATATATAATATATATATACTATATAATGTTACCGTAGTCGGTACATAGTATAAAATTTAAAAGGATATATATAAGGGCTTTAATATTTCTGTCACAGATAAGAAAACCAAGGAAAAAGAAATCCTGTATGCGAAATAACTGTTTCATTCCTGTTTTGTATTCAAGTCACCGAGGTGATCTGTCACCAACGGCGTCCATGGGAGAGAGCCATTATGAAAAACGAATCGGAGAAGCCAACATCTTGGACAACTCTCCGGTCCCAACATTGATACTTTAATTTAATCATTATCTTACGGTATTTAAAAAGCATTTATTTTGTGAACAGTGAAATATCTTAATGTGTGTTCATGCAAAATATGATTTGTGACAATAATTATAAAGAAAAATTAAAGAAAGCGTTTTCGCTATTCCAAAACTCATTTATTATTGCGATACAAAAATTGATCATCTTTAAATAGGGCCAATTAATCATTATAGAGATCAAGCTTGTATATATATTATAATATATATATATATATATTATATATATTATATATAGATAATATAATATATTATATAATTATATTATAATATTATATATATATATATTATATATATATATTATATTTTCATAGTATTAGATTAAAAAACCATAAAAAAAACCCTTTTAAGCCAAAATAATAAAATTGTGCAGTATATTTCGTTATATATAATATATATATATATATATAATTATATATATATAAATATATATTATATTATTATATATATATATTATTATATATAATATATATTATATATATATTATATAGTAGAGAATAGCGAATATCCTCTTTATCGAATATTTTTGCATTTAAAGTTTTTTTTTATGTTATAATCATACCTATGATTATATAATATATATATAAATAATAATATATATATATATAATTATAATATATATTAATATTATAATATATATATATATATATTATATATAATATAGTAATTATATATATCTATGTTACACGAGATCTAAATTATATATATATATTCACGTTTTTCTTTAGGCATTTTGATATAGTAAATTAAAATATAATAGTTGAGTTACAGAAAAATTATTATCATTATTATTTCTATATTTAATTAATTCTAATATATTTTACTATGAACTAAAATTTATATTTCAAATGTTCAAAAAATATAAATGACTTTTAATACTATTAATAATATATTACCATTTAAAAGTATCAATTTTGGACCGATAATGAAGACAGTGTCAAATCTTGCTCTCCCGATCTCTTTTCATTAACTGCTCCTCTCCCCATGCAACTACCGTTTTGGTGACAGAATCACCTCGGTTACCTTGATATAATTAACAAAATAAAAAATGAAATCATTATTCAGCATAAGGACTCTTTTTGTACAGAGCATCAGTGAGTAAATGTCCGGTAAATCTTTTGTAAGCACTTAACATTATATCCTTTATAAATTTATATATAATATTACTATGTAGTACCGATCTAACTGAGTACTATAATATTATATATAATAATATTTAATATAATTATTATATAATATATATATATATATTAATTATATATTATATATATATTTAATAAATATTATATTATAATGTTATAAATATATATGTTACTGTTAATATAGATATGATAGAGTAAAAATTTCAATTAACTAGTTAAATTTCAAGCTACCAGTAGATATAATGTTTTTTTTAGTGTTATATTAACCTTAAAAAATTAAATTTATTTGTAAAACATTGTTTTCATTTATCGTTAGTGCCCAACCATGCAATTTAATCATAGAATCATGGACTAGTAACAAAATTAAACCTATAATAAATTAGGTAAATAACGATATATAATATAATTATAATAACTAAACTTTTAAATAAAAATAATTTTTTTTGACATTTTTGGAGGTATTTCTTAACCAATAGTGACAAATCCTAAAGTATCCAAATTGCAGGTGATAAGGAATAATCTTATATTTAGTGTATAAGATTAGTATAATAGTTATGAGTTGAAATTATATTCATAATATTAGCCAATTACCCATCAGAATATTTCAGGTTTCATGTTAAGGTGAATTTAGTTCCGTAATAAAAAATAATTTGAATTTGAAAATTGGTTATGAAAATTTTTATTTATTCATTTAAAGTAATTATACTTTCAATATCTTGACTTAACTAAATAGAATATTTAGGGTGACTCTAAAATCTCTAGTAGCGTACATCTATGAAATTTTAATCAAAATTCATAAATTTTTCCTAGATTACTATTATTTCTTCTTTTAGTAAATTTCTACTATTTCTCACGGAAAATATGAAAAATTTACTATTCGAGTATTGTTTAATCCACAATTTTTCGGAATTCATTTTCATGTAAATATTATTTGCCCAAAAAAAAAACATAAAAAGCCAAAATTTAGCGTTGTGCACTGAACCACTGGGATAGGCGATTGATTGCCTTAATGAAATATGACTTAAAATTATACCTCTATATAAGGATTATATATTTTGCGTCCACCTGGATCAAACATATGGCTCCCCGTGTTACAAACCAGAGTATAATCTAACAAACCAACGATAAATTGTCGCGTTCTGAAAACTCTACCAGGTAGAACAATCTAAACTTCCATGCATAAAATTATAAACCTAAGTTTTCAAAACAACAATTACGCATGCGACCAACTTTACACATTTAATATTTTGGTACGCAAAAAAATGGATAGACCCAAAATATAATAAAATCTTGGTGCCAAGCTATATACCTTTCTGCCTT
This sequence comes from Trachelipus rathkii, assembly GCA_015478945.1. Classification (NCBI taxonomy): domain Eukaryota; kingdom Metazoa; phylum Arthropoda; class Malacostraca; order Isopoda; family Trachelipodidae; genus Trachelipus; species Trachelipus rathkii. Next base: position 45,215 of record JABUQX010067048.1, on the reverse strand, counting down.
TTTAGCCAATTATCTTCTTTCCATATTGAAATATTTTTTGTGGGCCTATCGATACATAGATGGAAAACATATCCTTTATAAGACCACCTCATTTTAGAGTAAATTGGTCTTCCATCCTATGGATTCATAAATAACCCTCTGATAGTTATCTCTTCTTTAGATATCTACTTTAAAAAGATCTGCGGAAGTTACTATCAGATTCAACTCCTTTCATAGTTCTAATCTTTCTAACTACCAGTTATCTGTCTCCCAAATATGACACCTTAGAATTACTTTGATATTCTCTATGAAAGTTTAGTTAAGTTCCTCTTTTATATTTTTATTTTCTTATCTAACTACATCACTAAAACAATAACAATGTCATCTTTTAATTTGAGTAACTTCTACTCACAGACAAATCTTGTTCATTTCACTCCAATATATTACTCTTCTTCCTCTTCAACTTCCGCTCGCGTATCTCCTAGAATTCACCTCCTTTCAACTTCCTTCCAGTTCTCTCTGCTCACTCCTCTTCTCACCTTTCTAACCCATCTATTAGGTATATTTTGAACAGAAAAATGTTCTTTATGGAACTTCATCAATTACATTATAGCCGATCAAATCATAAACCAAATCCCATTTCACTCGAAAGATCCAAAGAAAATTGAACTCCTCTTTCCATACTTAAATAAGTCAAAGTGAACAGCCTAATCTTACAATCTTAAATGTAACAAACAAGTAACTCATTTGATAGGTTAGTATTATATTGTAATCTTTCAACTCTTTATCCATGTAATACACCCATATGACACTGATTTATACTCTGCAACATCTTACTACACTTATCACGATACAATTCCTGTATGTCCCATTCTCTTCAATTGCTGTCGGTGATGCTTACTATCGTTCAATCCGTACTTCTAGTTAATTTATCCTATTTGAATTTCATCACCCAAGCACTTTTCTCTAAGTATTTTTTATTTGTCCTTATTCCCAAAAAATACAAGCCATCTACATGAATTCCCTCCTCCCAGGGACGGTTTGTATTGTAATCCATAACAGGTATTAAATCTTTCTCCTGATCCAGCCACAGCATCTCCTTGATATGTATCATCTGGTATCGCTATCTTGGAAAGAAAAATCACTGAGAAATTCATTTTCTGGTATTGTACCGAATATCTCAAAATTCATATTCTGCTAAGTCTGTTAATAGTCGCTTATCCGTCGAATTAAATTAATTCCTGGCTACATATTAGTAAGGTAAAGTCATAAGGCTGATGTCTGATCCAAATAACGAAACCTTCAGGCACCTCAAAAAAAACTTTTAAAAGTTTTTATCCTCCTACCAGTCGATGAGTGCATACCAATTCATATTCCCTCCACACCCGTCCATTTCTACTAACTAAAAAACAAAAATTTACATATACAATAGCCAACGACTTAAGTATATACCTCACCTTGTTTACTAGTTTACAGTTAACAAGCTCCCCGACCATTCCTAGCCCACCATTTATTTTCAACTTTGATTCTTATCACTCATTTATTAAATCTGGAAACCAACCCAAAATGCCGATGCTTCCTTATGTGCCTTCCTGTGTAACTTATTTCATAGATTTTACGATGAAAATGTCATATGTTTAAATTTTTTAAATCCTAGATGTTTAAACATTGAAAAAATTTTCATCAAAGCGAGCGGCATTCTATAATACTAAATTTGGTAAATAATGCCTTCTGTCATGTAATTAGTAATAATCTTCTCTCAGAAACTCTGTAGTTATCTGTTTTCACCAGTTCATGTGGGCTTTGCCTCTTTCAATTGCTCTTATGATAACTCGTTTTAATTGTTTATGCAATCCCTTTCACTAACTTCGCTGTTCCTAAAAAAATCACTTAAACCCCTGCTTCTCTGAAAAGATACTGGCAATATTTTCTCTGATCCCGTTGATCATCTTTTATGTTTTCATACTTCTTCGATGTTTATTCTCAACAAGCGTTTCGTATCATTTTCAATGGTCTTTCAAAAGTCTTTTCCAGAAATTAAATATCGTCAATATGCGAATTATACTTGGGAATCATATCAAAACACGCTTCCTCAATACATCAGTTTTATAACCAACCTTTTGAAAGTGGCGAGACTATTGCTTTCAAGACTCAAAAGTATAATTCTTACAAACTCCCAAGTGCTAGTTCAGCGTTTAAAACGCAGTTAATAGGGTCTGGACTCTTCGTTCACCAGGCACTGTTTGTGTGTAATAAACCTTTTGTCATTATCGAGAAGAGGAAAATTAGATCTATGATCCCATTAGCACCTTAATAAAATATAGTCTGTGCATCTATTGCATATCATTTGGCATACCAGTAAATAAGGACGCAACTTCTTTGATTTAAAGCTCTATAGTCTATACAGACCCTCATTTTACCGTTCTTTTTGATAACTGGAACCAATGGACTACTCCACGGGACGTGGTTATTGCTGAATGGCACGGGAATAATTTTTTGATTCTTCTAACTCAGTTAAATCTACGTCACTAACAAACTTGTTATTTTGGGTATTTAAACCGTCGAATTTTATTTGACTTTAATGCGCTTCGTCTATGTCAATTTGATTTGGAGTGCCACTTTTATCCGTATATCCTACATCATGTTCGTCTTAATAATATATATTCTTCATAAAACTCTTCCAAAACTCTCAGAACAACGCTCCATCTTGTTTCTTGGTCAAATCTGTTTCATTCAATTGAAATCTTTCTTCCAATGATTCGTTCTGTGATGTTACTCACTGCTTAACATAATGTCTTAGCTCATACTTCTTATTAATTATACCCTTTTACAATTACATGACTTTTGGCTACAACTGTTCCAGATTGAATAACCCTAATGTAATTCTTACGTCACTCATGTTTAGATAACCACTAACAGGATTATACAGGCCAGACTTTAATAGCATTAGACTACTAATGTCCATCATATTATATCCTAAACATGATTAATTTTTTTCCTAAAAATATGATAGTGACGTTTCGTCAATAGTGTGTTTATTAATCATTTTATGTATTTAACTTATTCACTGTCATTTTATGTACATTTTCTATTATCAATGTTCAATTTAATGGCAATCCAATTATGTATCATTTTCGATGTTTCAGTCGCAAAGGTTAAAAATTCGTGTTCTTGAATGCACTTGTTCATTAACTGATTTTCTTTAGATGTATTCACAATATTTTTTTATATATATTATATTTTTTATCTCGTTTTTATTTTTATCGCTAACATAATTCGTTCTTCTTTCACCAATAACCTCCTAATAAAAATCATATACACTTTCACCACAAGTTTTCACAATTCACATATTATTATACTCACATTAATGTAATGCTTTTTACTGGCAATCAATTTCCAATCAGTCATCTTAACTCACTCCAATACATATTCAATTCACTCTCTCGCTCTCTTATAAAACCAAAGCTATGCTAACAATTCCTTGTTATTTATGTTCATACACATAAATTACGTTGTTCACAAATTGCACTGGCAAGGTATTTTCTTCTTAAACACCCTTATAACTCTTGCTTTTCAAAAGGGTTTTACTCGTTTTTACCCTTATCATCTTCTTATCTTTGCTTCTTTTAATCAACACAATCCTTCTTATGGTGATATCTTAGTACCATCACATAAGTGGGATAATACTTCATAATGTCTTTTGTATTGCTTTCTTTCTATTTGCATTGGTGTTCTTGTTTTCTGTCGCACCTCTTATTTCTTTATGCAAATCTTTACAAAGTTTTCTAGATACCATTTTGCGCAAACCCATAACACGTATATGCTCTATTACGAATATCTGGGCTGTATATCTTTACTGGTTTGACACTAAAGATACACTTTATCTTTCTGATTCTTTTCTTCTCAATCTGTGTACTTTTATTCCTTTTTCTTTACTACTTCTGTTGTTTATTAGTTTTTGTCTTTTCCTCATCTTTATTTTGTTAACCTTTTGAAACCTGCGGCTCTTCTGCTCCAGTATTTCGCTACCTATTCACATTCATAGATTGGGGAAATCATTTATAATTAGGTGTAGGGTAAACTAACTTTCGCTTAAACCTATACAGCTACTTGTAGTTGCTGATTATTTATATTCTTATTTTCCATTATATGGACCAAACTTTTATTCCACCAATGCTAGCATCCTGTCCAATCTACCTGCTATAAATTTATTGGTGATTCTTCTTCTTCTCTGCAGTTGCCCAAAATATTTCTTCCTTGTAAGCAACACATCTGGCTACGGTTGTCAATTCTTATTTATAGCATTACTTCTTTACTCGTATAATGAATTTTCTTCCACCTCTATGTTTATAGTCGCTTGCAAATTTGCACCCTCAAGAATTACCTAACTCTGCTCCATTGTTATCGGGCACTTTGATATGTTCAACAGTAAACTTCAATATTTCCGAAGGAACTCCTCAAAATTCCAATCTCATCCACTGAAATTTATAATTGTGGGTTAGCACTAATTTACTTATTGCGATTAATGGATTGTATAGTGTGGTGTCTGCTGTAATTGTAATTTGAGTGGATTATTAATTTATTATCTCTTTGTTCCCATTCATTACTGTTTTTCCATATCCTCACTATAAATACTTCATCTAATATTCCATTTCTTCAACTTCATACTTTTTCTACCGATTGTGATTTCCTAAACCATACACTACCTCTTATATCTCACTACCTTTTCATTTATTTCTGACTTATCTCATATTTTTTACAAAGTTACAGTTTTATCTCTATACATACATTTATACCTTTACAAGCAAAAGAGAATGGCGAACCTCCATGCACTAACCTCCCTACTAAAGAATGTTACTTAATGGGTAAAAAAATCAGAAAGTTGCCCCCATAAATAATATATAGAAATGGAAAAATCAAAAAAATCTCGCCTCTAAATACTATAACATATTGTCAACAAGCTACCATTTATTATTCTTGTTGGGGCCACTAAATGCCTCTAATATTTTACATACTACCTATAGAACAATTGCAGCAAAAATTTAATAACTTAAACTGATCTCACTTAAAGTGTATATGGTAAAAATAAACCAAATAAAATTAACAGATGTGTGAATAATAATAATCATAATTAAAACAAAATATTGGTAAAAACCATTTCATTGTTAATGTAGTCTTAAATTCATATTATTATTATTTTTACGATATAATAGATAACTATCTAGAGTGATTCTTCAGATCTAATACAGTTCATCATTTCAATATAATCAATCTAGTCATAATTTTAAATTATAAGTTAATTATGTAATATTTCTATTTATTCATTAAATACTATGAATTTTCTGTTTTAAAATATTCGTTCCTTAATTTCTGTATATGGTTTTCCAAAACCTGGTTACCTTTGTTTATAATATCAAAGCAACAAATCAAATAAATTAACTTTAGTAAATTCAATAATTATATCAAATCTAATATATTGTGGAGTCATACTGAACTTCAAAATATTCTAATGCATTATTCACAAATCTCTCAAGTCTAAATTGTGATTATATTATTATTATATTATATATTAATATTTTATATTATTATTATTATTATATTATTTGATACCATTAAACCGTTATAAAGTTTAATTTATCAAACCAGTGTTATCAAACTTCAAAGTATTTAAACATTAATCACCCTCTTTAATTTTTGAATAATTCAAATTATTCTCCAGTATAATAATAATCCAATCAGAACTAATATGCTTAAAGCGCTTATACAACCACTAACAATCTTTATAAACTACATTTTTGTAAATCCTCTTTAGGTAAATTACAGAAAACGCTTATACTATTAATAATTTTCAATCCATCAAGTTTTGGAACCTCAACTTAACACCAAATTGTATTTATTTAAACTTGAAAGGAATTCCGAATACTAAACTAAATATTTATAACTCAACCGGAAAGGTTATCGGAAACTCGATGCATTATCAATTTAATTCCAATATTAAATATATTAAAATTTGAAATACCATAGTTAATAATATAAAAATTCAATCAATATTATTATCTCATCTTACAATAAAAATAAATATCAAAAATTATTCATTAATTTTATCTATTAATTATCTAATTATATCTAAGTCGCACTTAGTAATAAACAATAAACTAAATATTCAAAAATATATTATATATTAAATGTTTTATTTAAAGTATTCTGGAATATTTCATCAATAACCTGAAAAGTCCAATATAGAATTCTGAAATAAATTAATTATTCTAATTACGAATATTAATATATTATATAGCGTATCCCGTAAAAAAAACTAAAGTAATGTTGACAATAATCACAATATATATATGAGTAGTGATAGTAGTTTAATTTATATTATATTAATATTATATTAATATATTATTTATATTATATTTTTTTATTATTATTATTATATTATATTATTAATTATATTCATTATAATATTATTAATCTATTATATTATTATTATTATATTATTATTATATCTATTACAGAATAATAAATAATAATAATAATAATAATCATAATAATAATAAGTAATAATAATAATAAAATAATAATAATAATAATTAATAAATATTTAATAAATAATAATATAATAATAATAATAATAATAATAAGTAATAATAAATAATAATAATAATAATAATAATAATATAATAAAATAATTAACAACTAATAAATAATAATAATAATAATAATAAACCAATAATTGTTAATTTTTATCAAGAAAATTAAATTCCACAAAAAAAAAAATATAACAAATCGACTTATATAAAGATAATAATAAACTCAAAAAGATCACAAAAGTCATCAAGCACAGTCAAAGTGAAAAAACTAAAGTATATAATAATTTACTAGATAGTTAGAAAAAAAGTTATCAAAATTTTACATCTATAAATAGGAATATTCCATTACCTCTTCAATGCTGGTTCATATTCCTAGCGATAGGGATAATTGGTGCTATTGTTTAACACTTTCACTCTTTCAATCTGTTACTTGAGGAACTCGTGATGACAGCCATAATTTATTGACCCAAGGGTAATTCATCAAAGTCTCCCGAATATTTAATTGCCTAAGTTCAACTAAGTCTATGTTATTATGTGGACTTTGTTTTCTTTTCAACTTACAAGTCACAAATTTAATGCAATAAAACTACGCAGTATCTGTCAAATTTCTAAGCACTTGTCTCACATTCTATTACTGTCATAAGGGCTACTATAACTAATTCCTATTACCACATCTCCCTCTAACTTATTAATGGCTAATATTCTAATTTTATCAAAGGGTCCTCATCTAGGCATCAATCCTATCATACTCCTGTTCCAAATCAACAATTAAAATTCTTTCTCTCTCCATGTCTTATCCTTCTCATAGAACTAATTTTATTTTTCAACCTACTAACATATCTACAAGAATACATATATTCAAGGATATATTTCATATCCTATATGATTCATGGAGTTCATTTATCTATGTTAACACGAGGTTATTTGCAATTAAATGTCCAAAGGAATTATATCTTCATATACGTCATATATATATATATACTAACTATTCAAACTAACTCTGACAAGTTTATAGTTTTTAAATACCACGATCACTCATTCAAATGTATAGTATACTGATATCAAAATAATAAGACGGGCTTGACCGATCTTATTTCATCAATCATTGTGAATATACTCTCACTTCTTTCAACAACCATAATTTCTACTTATCACTAATTTAATATAATAAATAACCAATAATAAATTTATTAAATATAAAATTGTAAATATATCAACTAAAATACAATAGAGAAACAATCAGTTAGACCTTCAGAAAACTCAACATATACTAAAGATTTATAATATATACAATGAACGCTAAGATAATCAAATGACTTAATCATTTAAATATATACCCAAAAATAAGAGAATAATATTAAAATAATCTTTAAATTCTTCTACATTATACAATATCAAAACTTATATAGATTCTTATATTCCTAATTCCCAAAAAGATTTTGCATTACAAAAATTAAAAAGTAGAAATTTTAATTATTGTTTTTCCGATTCAACAAAACAATTCTGCGCTCCAATTTAGTTATAAGTATTCATTAATAAGACTCATAATATAAATACCATTATGCAACTAAGATGGGAAGTACACTTTTCATCAAAACTTTATATAATACTTACACTTTCAAACTTTATGGATTAATATATTTATCTTAAAACTGATGACATTCCATCTGTCATATACTGGAATACAACAAGCAAAAAATAATCTTTTTAGCGTTGATGATCTAAATACTAAACTAAAAAAATATGATGCTTTAAATATTAAATTAAATATAAAAGGTCACTAAATTGGGTTTTATTCGAAGATTCGGAAAATTCCTTATAAAAACTTGTTGCTTCAAATCATAGGTCACAACTTATACAAAATTATTATTATGTATCTCATTTGGTCAATGGTCAGATATTAACTAAATATACACTTATATACACTATGATAACTAACTATTTAAAAAAATTGTATAAAACTTAAAACTATTCACAATAAATAAACTCAAATCTATGTGAAATCTTTGTTCGTCTCAATTATAAGTAATGCTAAAGTATTAATCATGATCAATAACGCTGGGAAGCACCACAATCTTCTTTTTGATAAAAAAACTAATATCCCCACACAATGGAATTATTTCGAGCACACAACCAAAAAACTACACTTACCATTTAAGATAGGTATGAAGAACCAGACACTAAAGTGAGCTTCTCCTATACCACGTGTAGACCTCACGCCTGACCATATTGCGTCAACCTCGCATGGGATGAAACTCATGTCTTATGTACGGTACAAATAGGAAAGTTATGCCACTTCGTGATAAATCTTTTCTTCGATGTTCTTTTTTATTTAAAGTAAGAGTAATATTATTAGTATTATAGTATATTAGTACCCTACAATACCTCCATTCCGAAAGATCACGTCGTGTGGTCTTATGATTATGTTCTCTTAGTTTCTAATACTCAATTTCTAATTATATATTAGAGGTTCTAGATTATTAAATTACATTATATACATTAACATATGAGTCTTCTTTAGACTATTTAAGAGATTCTAGTTATGTATACATCCTTCATCATCCGTATCACATAGTGTTATTTTTAATTGTCCATTGTCTGTACTTATTCCACACATAAAAATCCACCCCTGCTACCATACCACTTCTGAATTCATACCCGAATGTTGTACGGAAAGATTTTGTGGTGTGGAAAGAGAAAGAGAGAGAAGAGAGTGAATATCAACATTAGTAAATTCTGTTCTACTGGGGTCAGAAGAAAAAGTCATAATGTCCACGAGAAACATAAAGAATCGATACGAGGATACCTATCTTTTTGGGTCTCAAACTCATTTAAAAAACAAACTTTTTCGTTATCATTAATGTGCCATAAATTAAGAAATTCTAAAAAAAAATCCTCTTATTAACAAAACATACCCACAAGTAATTCAGTTTGACAACTGTCCTCTCCGAACATATGTTGAGAATATTTGCCAATTATCATGTTGGCCAGATGATATAATGTATAGGTACTGAATGACAAATGAATTTTTCCGATCACGCTTAAGAATATCTTACCTTTTACTACCGATCCAAATCGTACCCATGATCATACCCTAGATTATTTATATTAACTCATTAATCTCGTATCAATATTCACTAATTTTGCTCCCCAATCGCATGACAAGAGCCGAGGGAAGACGAGGATTAGGAGAACTAGATATATGGTCCGAGATTCCCCAGAGAATTAACGATAAAAATCAAAGAGGGAGAGGGATATGATTAGGAGATCGTATACCGAAAAACTCAGTGAAAATAGCGTCGACTCATTCTGGTATGAAGATGTAAGAGAAGGAGAGAATTGAAGAAACATCGGTGACATGCCAAAGACTTTCTTTTTTCAATCCTCGCCATTGAGAGAAGGGCAGATTGAAGCTTCCATAAATTTCTCCACCCAATTAGAGCTATATATTAATACTTGGCAATATAAATATATCGTATGATTTATAGCATTAATTTTATTGAATATTATTTACAGTATATTATTATTATTATTATTATTATTATTATATTGATATATTATTATATTATATTATTATTATTATTATTATATTATTATTTATATATTATTATATTATATTATTATTAATTTACATATCATTTATTATTGACTTATTATTATATATTATAAGGTTTTTATTAAGAGTAATAATTAATAAACATTCTTATTCATCTTCGCTAAATTACGTCTTAGCTTATCAATAATGATAAAATCACAGTTATTCTGTTCCATATTACGTTATGCAAATTCTTTAGATTTAAGCTCCAATAATGTTCTTTTTCATAATAATAAAAAAAATTAACATCAATCACTGGCTGTTTTTGATCAATGAGATTGTGCTAACACAAAATTTTCGTTGCTCCTAGGTAAAGTCGCAATCCAACTACACTAACTAAAAAGTAATATATATATTAGGATATCAAGTCATTACCCCAATAATCCAAATTTTCGTTCAAGAGTAGATCTACTGTACGGTAGTATTTGATGTACCATTGAGTTTTATGATCAATTTAGTATATGAGGAATGTTAAATCAGGATATATGTATATATATGGGTAGTACCCATCGATAGGAGTTAATTATCACTGAGCTCAAAAAGATCGACACTATTTATAATCCCTCCTTCAGTTCTCCATAATCAACTATAAAAGCTATTTGTGATATCCTACTCAATTCATTTGAGTATTTATTATTATTATAAGGTATGCGACTAGATTCAATAATTAAATATAATCATAATCATAAACAAATCGGTAACTTCTCCTGATCATACAAATATAAAATTATTTTATTGATTTTTATTCTGAAATATTTACTGAAACAGAATAATGTATATACAAAGCTATATATCTGTATGTAATTCAATTATTATTGTTGTCTATTTACTGAAACAAACTAATATATTACTATAAAGAATATATATATATCATTCAAGTATATCTAAACTCACCATTTTCAATTGTTATCCGAAATAACTAAGACTCTACAATCCGATGTATATGCCATAATTTTATTACAAATATATCTATATAAACGCTCATATATTTAAACTACTTAACCCAGAGGTATATACTATAACAGTAATTCCCTTTCTTAGATCTTACATATAAGTAGGTAATGACTATTGTATATTATAAATTACTTCAAGTTTATTCAAAACAATAAATTTTAATTCACTCAAACTATTAATATCTATGCGACAAAACATCTATTCTGTAGTCTGTGGCGTATAAAAACTAAGAACAAAAATTCTTAATATTAAACAGAATTATTAAATATATGACTATATGTATAGTGTATAATTTATGATGTATTATCCATTATTGTATTATTATAAATGACTAATCATAATATTATTATTATAGTATAATAATAATAAAACGATAAAACACTTTTAAATGTTAGGTTTTATTGATGTTTTAGTTATTTTTCATTATTTTTTATTTTAATAAAATAAAATGAAGAACCTTAATTTAAATAACATTACACTATATATTCGTAACGCCTTTCGCGGACTCCAATGAGACTTAAGTGTATACAAATTCAAATAAAAAATAACATATAATATAATATATATAATGGGATAGAAAAGTAGTGAAACGATCGAATTGGAAACTTACTTCCTATTTGTTTAATATCTTGACACTCATAATTAGATCACCAACAGTATTCGGAATAGTTACGGTGAGCTTATGTTTTCATAAAATATACGAGCGTGATATACTCTCTAGAATAACTTATCAATAACATAATCTATCAAAGAATCTTCTGCTTCATAACTATCCTCACAAAGATTTAAAAAATACAAATCATTTGACAACCTAAATAATTTATATATCATCAACAATACTAAAATAAATCCTAAAACTGGAATAATATATAACCTATCTTTATTCAATTATACTATACAATCTCAACGGATCACAATCATGGTAGAATGATATATTAGAAAGAATTTGAAAGTAATATATTCCAGAAAATAAATCAAAATGAAATAAATACCATATTAAATCTATATTTCATCTAAGTTCAATTCAAAATCAACTTACAAAATATTAACTATATACGAGATGACAAAATCCAAGTCAAAAATCACAGAAGGAATTATACTAACCCAACTGATAATAATTCTTTCACAAATTCAATTAAATCTTCTAAATTCATACTCTATTTTACGTTAAAAGTATACACCATATAATCTCATTTCACCATAATGTAATAATTAAATACATCAATATAAAAAATTTTTAATTCAAAATAAATTGCATACTCATTTAATAAAAGTAATACTTCAATAAAGCAAAAATAATAATAATAATAAATAATAAATCATCAATAACAATAACAATAAACATATTGTGCTGAATATAATTCGACATATATAGATAACACCGTTTCAATATAACACAACTAACAATATTAACAACATTAATCTGATAATAAGTACACGTAATAAGTACTTCAATTGACACAAATCATTATATTCTGACATAAAAAGACATTAATGTACCTTTATATTAAAAAATTTTCTTTATTATATATGACTTAATTCTTCCTAACTTAATAATGAATTATCTATGAATATATTGAAATACTAATATTACTCTCTTCCAAGTTAATATCATTATGAAATATTCTTTTATCAATCGTTCTCCAAAAACAAACTGGCTGGTGTTTGGTTTAATTCTCGATGGTAACTATGATTGTAAGTGCTTATTATAATCACAACTCCCATCAAAACATATCAGAAATCCAATTTAATAGTATTAACCCTATTATTTCATACATTTAACATAAATTATAAATAATAATAATAATTATGGTTCAAAAATATTAATAAATTATCTATACATAAATAATATACATACATATATACAGTAATATTTTGTGGAGTAATAATAATTATAAACACCAATGTTAATATGATGATAGTAATTCTACTAAGTAATAAATAATAAGAGAATAATTTCTAAAATATTTCCAATAAAAAATATAATACACATAAACTGATATTTCAAAATATATCAAGTAACATATAGTATCTTAGTATTATTAAATATCAAAATTAATTGGGATTTAATTATCAAAGTAATAAATAATAGATAGCTAACATGTAAATACAGATAATATATGCTCCATATATAGAAATAGAGTATTTACTATAGTACACTTAACTTAACTATAGTATATACAATAAAATAATAAACAATAATCATATAACATAGCACTAATCACAACCTAATCAAATCCAATTATAATATAGAATATAATCATCTAACTAATCACCAATACTAACACATTAATTTAATTCAATTTGGCTTATAACTAGAGTACATCCATAATCTAAGTAATCTAAATATCAAATTCAAGATATATTCAAAATAAGAGATAATAATTTCAATAACTAATGAGATATATAAATACATCCATATATTTGATATAATGGTTTATTCACTATCTAATAGATGAAATCACCTTAATAAACAACTTAGATTTATATACAAATATCATAGATAATTCGATATACAAAATAATTATATATATAATATATATAGTAATATATAATGCAATAAGCATTAATAATAATAATAATTAAACTTTTCAAGCATATAATCATATTTATTTAGCATATAATAATTAATATAATCTTAACTATCCAATATAGATAAAAGTATTTTCTAGATAAATAAAATCATATAACAATAATACATAGATAATGAATAAATAAAAAATCTAAAACATATATGAAATAGAGTACTTTTCTCCTAAGTAATATATTCTTTAAGTTAACCTCTATAGATATTATATAATATACTAGCTGACTTTATCTACTAAAAGTCATGCAGTACATGATTCTGTTTCATTAGTCTAATCTTTTCTACTCCAGTTTCTTCTCCACAAATCACCTCACTTACTTTCAATAAATTATCAGTAATGAATATCAACTATACATAGTCTCTCTTCCTCTATTTTATTCTTAAATCGTTCTATTCATATCAAAAATCATAGAACACAATTAATATCTGATTTATATTAGAGCATGGAAAAATACGATACTATGACTCCAGCGAAAAATTTCCCGTCTAGTCCCTGTTTAATCACAATTTAACTCCGTTAAACTGCCTCCATCAATTTGTCGGCTCTGCTTATACTCACCAGATTCACTCCTTTAATTAACATCCCTATGACCACGTCTCCTACCCTCTCCTCAATGTACTTACACACATTCTACAGATCTACTCGAGAACTAAGAACAGAATATAAATTTCTTATGGAAACCGTTGCGAGTCGACTCTACCAATTTTATGCTCATAAAACATAAACAAATGTCCTATAACTCTCACCGAATAATGTCCCAAGAGTTTTAGACTCCTACCTTCGTTTTCCGAAATATTATATTTATATCAAAAATAGCTAATACATGTATCAATACTACACATCAATATCAATTGACAAATTATACATTGTATAACTACTTTTGTAGAGTAGTAGATAATATATAATGTGATTATACATTAATAGCTCTCCTGTCGCTAGACATATACACCTCATATAGACACAATTGATTTTGTCCTCTTCTATCTCTCTACGATCTTATTTTTCAATAACTCGTCATAATGGAAAAACCAAAGTTTGCTATATTTAACTCCTCATCATCATCTGTTTTAGAGTCTTTGTTTAAATATTAAGAATTTTTTAAGACATTTTGGACTGAGTCGAGTTCAGAATCATCACTATCTTTCATTTATGTACTCTTATGTTAGATTTCATCACACAACTGGCATTAGCTCTAATGAAATATATATATGATGATTAGTACAGAGTTGTAGCATTATGCCAAAAATACTAATCCATCTGACAAGAACCAACTCATCCTCTTTATGATTTTCAATTGACAAGTTTTTACTATTTTATTCTCAAAACCTTATCGATATTAATCTTATCCTAATCCATGTTGCACTTACAATGGCCTCCTAATATATATCTCATCGCGTGACAATCTAGAACGATATAGGACACTGATGAAATTCTAAATTGTACCATTGGATCGGGTAGATCTTAATTTTTCATGTACAGTGCAATTTCGTATAGCTCAAAATATCAAAGTAAATTCTACCTTAAAGATCTCATGTAAGAAGTTCTATTACTATCATGGATATTTTGAGACTTTACTAAGTCAGCATAATTTAATGATATTGTGTAAGTCAGAAGGACTGATAGTAGCTGAACATATAACGAACCTCGCACCTCCCACAAAAAATCATTTAAACGTTTTTCAACTCCCCAGCGGCTTTAGATTTATCATACAATTCTACTTCATACTAATTGCCTATTATAATACTAGCTCACTAAAACAAATTGAATGCAATAAGCAAATCACTTTAGTTATATACTCATCTATAGTTTGCTAGATTTAAACAAGCTCCAACCCCAGTTCCTGAGGCGTCCACATATAATTCAAGCGGCTGGGTAATATATGTACTATTATAATCTGTGAACCGACAATAAATTCTGATAACTTATATATCCAGTTAAGTTGCATCCTTTAACTTGTCGAAAATATTATATACTTTGACACTCCGTAAGTTCATTATTTTTAAATTTTTTCCTATGTCGCCCAAAGAAATATAATAATAAAACTGAGCGGCATTCGGTATATGCCTTCTGTAGTAATTTATATATTACCTACATGATACAGAACTCGTTATTACCTCTACTCACTAGTATCAGTGCTAACTTTTTTAGCTCTTCTATTTATATTAAACATTCATAAAGATATAAATTTATTTGTATTAATATTAATTTAATATACTGCCCTAGGCTATACACTAACTTTAACAGTACGCTAAAAACAATTATAGCGCTTTATACATATCTGAATGAAATACTTTAAAATATCACATAACACAGGGTTTGATTTTAAAAGGTTATACTCTATATCTATCAGGTTATTACATAATATCATTTCTTCAGATTTTCAACGCATATTCCAAAATTCAATAATCTAATCTTCCCCTAGATAATTATAATATTATAATCTGTCAAAATATCTCTATTGTATAACTCGTCAAAATCTAAGACCCTTAATATAATTTTACTTTAGTAACTAATTCAACATTCTTATACCAGAATTAATTAGTTCTAAAACGTCCTCCTTTATAGGAGAAAAATATGATGGTAAAATTAGAAACCATATAAATCGCCTAAAAATCGAACTCAATTTATATTGCTATCTTTACACAGACTCCAAAGTGTACTGTATAGACAGGTTGAAAACGCAGACTTCTAATAGGTACTGAACGTCTTCGTAATCCTACAAGCAACAGTATTTCTTATATTTTTAATCTTTGTTATTTTATTATATTCTTTAGATTTAAGTGTATAATATGTTTATGACTAACCCATCACCCTTGGACATAGATACAAAATATAAAGGTTACCCCTCAGATAACAGGCAATTAACAAAGGATGGTTACGGAACTATCTTTAACTGTCTTTGATTAAGCTCTATAGTCTATACAGACCCTCAATTTACCTTCTTTTTCCACAACTGGCACTATTGACTACTCCAGTGGACTGTTTGATGTGCACTATTTCTTTTGTTCTTCTAATCATTAATTCTTCTCCACTAAGCCTGTATTTGGGATTAAACCGGCCGAATTTATTTGCTTATGGTGCGTTTTCGTCTGTCAATTGTGATGTGTGTGCCACTTTATCCGTATATCCTACATCATGTTATTATTAACTTATATGTCTTCAAAACCTTGCAAAACTCTAATGACTTCTTCTCGTTGTTTCTAGGAGAAAACTTCAATTGAAACTTTTCTTCCAATCTACGAGGCTTATTTTGTTACTTGACTTTGTTCCAATTCACAAACACTCTTTACTTCTATAAATCTTCCCTTTTCAATTAATTCCACTGCTTTGGCTACAACGAGGTTCCAATTGTAAAATGGTATATCTTCGTCACTCATAGTTAATAACACAACCAGAGTATTAAGGGCCAGAATTTACTGCCAAGCCACATTAGATCGACCTCTAGTAAACCCAGTATAGTGTATGTAGTCCATTAATCCTTCATCACTATATTATTTCGTTATAAATATCTCACAAAACAAATATGGGAATTTTAACAAGATGACCAGTTCAGTCAGAGTGTCTAGATTTCATATTAGTAAGTTTACGCCTACATCCCGCTTTATAAATAATAGAAAACATATTCATGTCAATCAAATACATATTTGTCACCAATAATCGATGTTTATATACATTTCGTATGTATCCAGTTTCAAAAATGCAAAATGGAAAGATTTAATCAGCAACCCTAGGAATAGACATTCAAAATGTTCTCAACAATTCTCTGCACTTTCTCAGGTCTCGAGTTAATCTAAGACGAGTTATACTTTATTGATATTAATTCAGATATTGCGTACAACAGGTTAATCAATGTCTTTAGCTAAACCCTATACCCTAAAATTTATCTCGTGTTTATATTATCCCCCGCCTAAACTACATAAATCGTTCTTTACTATTCATCCATAAAGAGTATATCCATCCTAAATATAAAAATATACATATATACAACTATTCACCACAAGTACTAAATAGCAGAATAACCTATAATGAAAAGCGATATAATACTCCTATTTAAATTTAATTAGTTGCTTAATCAATATTCAATACCAATTCTATCTTAATCCAACGTTCCAATGCATCATCACTATATACCCTTACTATATCAAACCATAACCCATATCTTAAACAATTCTCCAATAGAATTTTTGGGTAAATTAATAAGAAATGCATTTCCATATTTAGAAGCTGACAAATATCACACTATGCAATATAGTTTTCTTCTTTAACATACCACTTATTACCTGCTTTTCCATAGATTATAGTTGTTACTACGTATATTTATATACCGTAATAAGGAAATTAATTTCTTTTCTATTTTTTGCGTAATTTAATAAAGCAAAAACGAGTTCTTCATTAGATGAGCCTAATGGCTTGACCTCCTTAATAGTAGTATATGGCAACTATTTTGTTTGTAAGAACTAGATGATCGCATCTCCGCTAATTACACTTGCAAATGTTGTACCTACAAGATGCATTTTCTCCATTTTTCTAGTCTTGACTGTTGTAAAAGCAAATTCGATCTCTTTATCATTGAATCCTACACAGATCAATGCAAGTGAAATGAACTTCATCAGTATTAATCCGATTCACAAATACCGACGTATTTAATAGAATTTAATATCCCCTGTACTTGAGATCAGTATCTCTATCCCTCCAGTGTTTTTTTTATATTTAAAAACAAAACTGGTAAGTAAAGGTGATACGGATCTTATTACAGCAGATGATCATGTAATGTACACTGATACAAATTTTCAGTATACTTGTTTTAAACAGCTTTAATTGTTTCTCAATCAAATATCTCTAGAAGCATCAGCAGAAAATTATATACACATGAGCTATATCGAACATTTATCAAATTATTCTGATGATTAAAAACAGTCACATTTGCAATTTTGCAGATTTTAAAGTTTCAAAGATGTAGGAAAACATGTGACGAGATCAGCTAAGTAAGATAATGATACTTATGAATTTTATGGTCTTACAAATGGCGATATATTCTCCCAAGAGAGACTAATTCTACTATCTGTGTGCGGAGAGGTGTAATTGTTTAACGCGATCTACACCACAATTTGGTATTAACGTATTAAGATCATCTAATGCCACAACTAGTCCTCCTAAACCTGCATTCATTAAAAGTTAGAATAGTGAAATTGTTACCTCAGAAACAGAAAAAAATTTATAAAATTCTACTGGACTAATACAACTAACTATCATATAAGAAGAATTGAAGCAAAATTCTTTTAATTTTATTCAAGGATTACAAGACCACGGCTGATTATCATGTAAGAAGAATTGAAACAAAGGTATTTTATTTTTACTCAAGGAATTATCAAGTATTAATACTTCGATTATAGTTACTGGTCTTTTACCACAGAAATTAATGATCGGAATGTAAAACATGAGGCGTATCCTGAAAATTATAAAAGTCAACCTTTAAATTTACCCATTTTTGTTTTAGAGATATCAAACTACATGTAAATAGTCAGCCGAACCGATGTAATTAAGAAATGCTGCTTATAGGATCACATTCTCATGGCTCGAGACCTTTTCATAACTAAATAGCTAATACTGTATCTTGCAACGGTAGTGTAACAGGTTTTAATCTCTTGTCATACGCTAAAAATAGTTATTTATACTCTCACGATCTCACAGCCGTTCTTTCAGTTTGTAACGTTTATCATCTCAATAATTTAAGGAAGGGAACATTTGGGTTATCTTATCTATGGAGAAAGTTTGATATCCCCTATCTTGTTCTCCTTATTTATGGAACATCCTCAGCGCATCGAAATTGATAAGAGTAAGAAACATAATCTTAAATTAGTAAAGATGAGTAAAGAAGAAAAATTTAATAAATTTAGAAAAGGAAGAAAATTTTTAGGAGTATTCACATGCGACGAAGTTGACTGTAAAACTGGAAACCTTCTCGTATTATGTTCAGCACCTCTCCTAGGAATGTTATAGATGATGATAAAATAAAGTTGATATTTTCTATTTTGTTATTTTCATTTACATTTTATGCTTAGTAATCATTATGCAAGTTCTTTTTAAAATATAATGTTGTTTATTTGGCTAAGACTTTATGTTTTCCTGTATAACCAATCAGTTGTAAGTTTTGTTGGATTTACTCTATTTATTTCATCAATGTTTTCTAAACAACGTTTCATTTAATAAACATAAATATATTTGATTTAAAAAAAAATATGTCAATGATTGTGTAATTAGTAATTATGCTATAAGTGATTTAAAATGAAAATTTAGTTTTTATAATTAAACTTTTTCCTACCAAAAAGTTATTTTCTGTGGTAAATTGAAATAATAAGAATATTTTAATTCATTTGCAAGTTTATAATATAAAAACTAAAGTTCTAGATATGATATGAAGAAGTAATTCAATTAAACACTGCTTGGTGCAAGGGTGATGTTATGTGGTTTGCGTAACTGATTTATTACTTTACAGATTTAATGCTTTTAATGTCAACAAAATAAGAATTTTAATTAGAAATTAACAATAAAGAAAATAATAAATTTTAAAATAAGAAATGTTTTATTTTGAGGATAAAAAAATATTAATCTTAGAGTTTGAAAAACATATAATTAAGTAAAAATGTTATCACAAAAAAAGAGATATAAATAAAGTATATCAAAATAAATTATAAATATAAATATTACGCTAGTGGAAACTATATTTATTAATTAAAATTAGCTTTTAAAGTGTTGAAGACGGGATATGAATAAAATAAGTAAAAATAAGCAAAATATTGAAAAATTTACATGATAATACGAAAACGCAGTAGTTGATATTTGCAAAATAAAAAGAAGATTTAATAAAAATATATAAAAATAAAAAATTTAAATATTACAGGTTAATAGAAAATATATTTATTTATTAAAGTAGCGTTCAAAGAGTAGAAACTGGGATGCAATGCATTAAATCATAGAATGACGGTCGATCAAGCCAGAATTACAATAGCGAGATAAATAGCTTTCGACGTAAATCGCGAACGACATAGAAGAGAACGAAACGCGTTGAGATAGAAGATTGGAGCGACGTTTTTGCTCCTGCGGGAGAGCAGAAGACAGTTGGGTCTTATATACACTACCTATTAAACAAAATATTAAAAACAATATTCAACACGGCTGGCAATGTTGATTACGATGACTACTGCTATTACTAAATTAACTATTCGATTAACTCTAACAATCAGCGTATATGCTAGCAAAAACATGCCTACGCATGGCACAATTATATATATATATATATATAAATATATATAGTATAATATATTAAAATCCTAAATTAGTATATATAGGTATATATTATAGTATATAATTTATATTTTAATTTATTTAATATATAATATATTAGTTTTATATATTTTATATATTTTATTCGCTATAAAAGGAATAAATATATTTTATTTTTTTATAGTAGTAAAAGAAAAATACTCAAAAAAATTTTTACATCAATATTATTAGTATGTTTTGATTTATATTTTAAAAACATAAAAATACAAATAAATAAAATATAAAAAACAAGAAAATAACCAGAATAAGGAAAAAAATAAAAAATATAACCGATACACAAAAAATCATAAGAACCTGAAGGATCTCAAATTATTCAATAAAATATTATATATATCCATATATTATATTAAAGTACACTATATGATATATATATATATATTATATATATTATATATACTAATATATTACTATATATATAATAATTTATAATATATATCATATATATATAGTTATAATATATGATATATTATACATAAATATATATAAATAATATATATAAATATTATATATAATATATATATAATATATATTATATTAATATATATATATATAAATATATAGAAATATAATATACATATATAATATAATATATATTATAATATATATATATGTGTATTGACCAAGTAGGGCACTTCATCCACTTTACCACAGGATAGTTATGGTTGACCACATAACCAATTACGAATTTGCGAGATACAATACTCGCGCATGAAACCTAATCGCGTCCATCCCATTTGGCGACTGTTGATGTAGGTTCTCACTCGATAAACCTGCCAATAGAAGAAGAGAAAAAGTTGCCCCATGACGAGTTTTATAATCATGTTAATTTTTATATGTTAATTGTTTTAATTTTTTTTTTTATTAATTTATTTAAGGACTCCGTTGGCCCGAGCCGACGGAGGGACAGGAGGGGGGGACGACCAGGGTCCCCCCCGATCGATAACCCCCGTGAGGGTGCCCGAGGGAAGGGAGGGGCGCGACCCTGAACCTCTGGCAGTCTTGGGCGATTTAACTTGTGGTATTTCCTTTTAGTTTAACAAAAATAATAACCGAAGAAAATGAAGAGCATATAACTTGAAAATATTAATATTGACTTTGAAAATATTAATCGAAATAAACCAGTCGATCGATCGCTCGTTGATCGATATATATTCGGTTAAACATTCAATTTAAAGCGGAAAGTTCCTCATATACTATATATATATATATATATAATATATAATATATACTATGACTCTAAATATATATGTATATATACTAATATATATATTATATTATATATATCATTAGGCTATAATATATATAATCATAACTATCTTATTATATATATAATATAGTTATGGTTATTATACATATATATAATCATAATAATGTATATATTTTATATTCTATCATATATGTAGGAAAATAATATAATATTTTTATTATTTATATAGTAATATCAATATATGATAATATTATATATATTATTATATATATATAAGAATATATATATATATATATATATGTAATTATATCATATATTTATCATATATTTATAGAATATATATATAGTTATTATATGATAAATAATATTATTAATATAATTATTATTTATATTATATTACAATAGTACATGATAAAGCGTTTTCGATATTAGTACTATGTATATATATATAATAATATATAATAATATTATATATATCATAATATATATAATATATAATGGCTAAAATGGTTTTTTACTTTGAAATATATATTTTTTACTAAATTGTTAGAGATGCTTAAGGACCCATAACTGATTCGGAGTCGCGCATTGCCGTGTTGACATGATAGACGGTGTAATTCGCACTTACTCTCATAAAGAAGAGCAACATTTATAGATCGAAGAATATGAAGTACACGGACTAAAAAGCCGACTATTTATTACTCATAGATCGGAATACAGGGCACGAATGTTGTTTCGTGCATGAGCATAGAGGCAGTTGGGGAAAGATTATCCGGAAGGGGTGGCGTGTGCGGCATGATGGGAGTGGGGAGGTTTGCTTCTGGAGAGGGGTTGGAACAATGGGAAGGGAAGGAGCGGGCCAATTCCTGTGGGGGCTTCGATATACAATGCTAGCAACGGTCAATGAATTTTTTTAACTTCTGCGAGCAAAATATATTTTTTGTGACTGAATCGTTTGTCCGGTATATCATAAATTGAACAATGACTTGTTTCACAGGATATATAGATAGCCGTATTAGAACTATATAAATATAACTATATATATAATATTATATATATTATGTATATATTATATAATATAATATCAATATCGATCTCTATATTTCTTAGTTTAAGAGGCTTAGGTATATCGATATATATCTAAATAATAATACCGGCTATAACATAAATAGTGACTGAGTATATATATATATATACATATATATAGTATAATTATATATATACAGGCAAGGATTCCGATTTATATTTTAGTCAACCAGTGGAGAGACTGAGAGAACAATAGTCGAAAATGAATAGGAAATAGTTTAGAAAGGTGTTTTTATGAGAGGGAAGATTTTTGTAAGAAGGTTGAGTTGTTTAAAGAATTAAATTTCACAAGGTGAGGACTACCCCAACCCGTCAAAATTTCTTATCACAGATTCTCTAGAATCGGAAAGATTTAAGGAACGAGTAGGCAATTCTATAGAATATAAGTAAAAAGATAGGAGCAAGGTAATTGAAACAGCAGTTTGAAATAACATAAAGAGGCTCAGAGTCATCGGACATATCAGGTATGGATTAAGAGCTAGTATGTGCATGAGTTTGAAATAGAATGCTATATAAGGAATAAGTACGAAAAATAGTTAGAGAGATAAAGAATATTATAATACAGATACCCTAGAGAACACCACATATTGATCAGATAAAAGAAGAAGAAGATCGCCCCGTCAAAACAAAGCACGATCTATTGAGTGAGTTTGAGAGAAACTAGACTATCAACGACAAGCAAGATGAAGGATGAAAACCCAAAGTAAAGGAGTAACATGGATGAGCAATGAACGCGTCGACATATCCCGGTCAAATTGTTTTGAGGATATATGTTCAAGCGCCAATCCCAAATCGTGACAAGTCTCTCACCTCGTTCCCTAGAGAGGTCGGAAAACAAATAAAAACAGTAAGTCACAGGTAAACCAGATACATATACGCTAAGTAATGGACCTCGACGCGCCGTACGATAGACCGTATCTTAAGTGCGATTCGGAAAAAGATAAGTAGTGTGAATGCAGATTCCATTGAATGCGCTCTAATAGAAAAAATTATAGAGTTGAGAAGGGTTTTTGTAAAAGATCTTAGTATAGAAATAAACAAGTTAAGAGCAATAGGGCGGATAGTATAGAAGGATCAGAGCAGCGGACTTTCCTTTTATTTCGGAATAATTGGCTTTAATGGACATGATGCGCTGTTATTTACCTTAAACACCTGAGGGATAAAGGGTATAGTTTACTTTGAAACATCGCTAGTAAATGATAGTTTCCCTCTGAACACGAAAGTAAGGTGAGGAGGTGCCAAGCACGGCGAGAAGCACACTCCCTCAAACACACGGAGGAGGCGCAATGTCCATTGCGGGCCACGCACAGCCGCTCTCGACGTTTCAGGAGAATTACAATGGAGCCCATGCACCACAATGTAATTCAAATGCTAATCATACAAGTGCCAGAAAGCGCATATGACACCTGGGAAAGAAGTGAGATAGGAGAGGGGAAAGAGTTAATGTACCCAGAATCGGATCGCAGAGTTGAGAGTTTATTAGTTGGGGATAGCATATTAGGAGTAAGTGAAAACCGTACTGCATACTGCATTATTAAAGGTGCATTAGAGCGTGGAGAAATTAAGCCAAACACGAAACTTATAGAACCAACAAGTGCAACACGGGGAGCATTTCGCGTTGGAAGAATATTGCCGTAAAGGGGACACAATATTTTTACAGAAAGTAATTCCTTCATAATGATAGATAGCATTATAAATTTAGGCCGACACAAGGGCCAGAGGCCAGACTAAGAACTTATTTTACATCAGTAGGGTAATTGAAATACATAAGGAGGTTAGGCTGCTTACTTTACGTGTGTTAGATAAGCCCTACTTTGCCTGTCGTGGTATCGAAATAATAGGTAAGTATTATTACCCTGTCAACGACTCTATTCTATAGCTGAATCCTAAGAAAAAATATTAGCAAATAGTGTTGACATTAAGTGGACGAACGAGATATATTTTTACCACCTCCTACGAAAGTAACGAGACGCTTCTGTCTCTTTCTACATTGCTGTACAAGTGGCACATGAACGAAAACAAAAGCTACGATCGAACTCATAGAGAGTGTGACTAATATATTAATCAGGAATTAGAAGAAATAGAATCCTTCAAGCAATAACAGCTATCATTAAAATCACTTCTTCATACCCCTAGAGGATTGCCTAATTTCTATATTTACCTATAGATCTATACTAGCATAACTTGCGACAAAGTAACCCAGTATTAGGCGTAAATCACAGTCCAATTTAATAGTTATTTAGCGTTAATTTTAAATGATTATATTATTAACTATATAATAATAAGATATTGATATTAATAATATAATCTATCGGAATTATGTAATATATTATTAATACATTGAGTCTTGACTTAATAACTTATTTTAAAATGAGTTATTCTAGTTATTAATATAAGAAGATATACTAATTAACTAGGGTATATACGAGGTTATAGAGCTCTAACAGCTGTATATTATTCATAATATAATCCAAATCACCTTCCAAATATGAATACATAATTAAGATATGATAAAAAAACCTTGAGCTTATACACCTATAGCTTTCTGGGGAACAAAACTCAAGTACCCAAAATAGTTATGTAGACATTTTTTGATTCTGACACAAACGCATTCCGGCTCCATGAGCGTCTTCTCGTTTGTTCTGCGCTGGAGCTCGAACTTGCACAGTTAACCAACAATCACATGATACTCTCAATACCTCTAAGAGTACAAATATGAGTCTCGCTATAGTACCTACTATGGATCCATAAACTCGGGAGTCGCATTTCGAGTACTGCACTAGGCAAGGACGGGATAAAGACACCGTTGAGTTTTAAGCTTTTGAGCGATTTAAAAACTGAGAAGTAGGACTTATTTACCAGTATAAGTGATTCTCGCATTACGCCTATTATATAATATTCCATAGCGAACACCGAGAAATAAATAAGTTCTTTGAGAGGAACCCTCACGCATATGCAAAGAGCACGCTTCCGTTAGCTTCGGGTGGAGTGTATGAGTTGTAGTCCTGAAACAGCACTCTTATTTTTTCGTATGAAGGGCTCGAATAGGTATTATTGTTAATCTTCATGAAGCAAGAAGTGATTGTAATATTGTCACAACAGGTGCGAGATCTAGTAAGAAGAATACTCGATACAGAATACAGATGTGTCATTGAAATTGATTAAAGTGGTTTCATTATTATAGAGCGATGTGAGTATTGTTAACGAGAGGTTCGTGAGATTATACTCTCAAGAGAAATTTAAGGAGAGTTCCCACAGGTGTAAATAGAGACACACGCGTGAACCACCACTCGAGGAAAATCTTATTCCTAGCGAATCAGCGAGTGAAATGCGAAGTTGAATGAATGCTTAAACGGAGAGGGGAAATTACTAGTCGAGTAGCACAAGACAGAACTCGAAAGTATCTGAGTTTCAATAGAATGAAGAGAGTCCGTCCAAGGCCCGTCATCAGCCCGAGTGGTAGATATTTGGAGCTGGGACTTTGATGGTGGTATAGAGCTCTCGAGACGAGTTATGGTACATTATGAGTGTGAGAAAATGCCATAAAGAGAAAAGAAGGGGTTAAGGAACCTTCCCTACGCGACAGAAACTCAACTGTGTAATGTGATACATCTCAACTTCATTGACTAAGAGAAAAACGAAAGATTTAGAATGTAGTGCCCCTATTACAACAACATGCCTATATGAGTGATGAGAAGACAGATTTAAAATGATATGAAAATACAAACAGAAGAACAAAGGAAGAAGGAGGAAAATATCAGAAAGGATAGGGTACGAGCGTTGAGAGTCAGTAGACGCGTTCATATAATTGTACTGACCGGTTATCAAATAGTAATAATATGAGTTATGGAACATATAATTGTCATAGCGTCCCTACCACGCTAAGTCTCCCTTGAGTTAGATCCTAAAATGAGTGACAGTATAAAAGACAGATCCACAATCTTGTTTAAGAATCCGGAAAGATGATATCACCAGTAAAAATACCTTAATGTATGCCGGTTAATTGGCGTATCGTGCCAAGGCCAAAGAGGAATGATAGCGAGAGTTCAATATAATCCTAGACTGATTAATAAGATATAATATAAAATATATAGTATAATATTATATAAATACTAAGGTAAAATATATCTAATAAAATATAATATATAAGAAAAGATAAAATGATAGTAAATTAATAAAAAATAGTAATAATAATAATAGAATTATATATATATTAATAATTATATTTAAGAATATAAATATATAATCATTTGAGTAATATAATTAATAATATATAATATATATATAATAAATATCTAATATACATATATAATATATATATAATAAGATAATAATATAAATATTATATATACATAATAATAATATATTAAATAATAATATAGATATATAAGATATATAAACACACCTAACATTGTACAACACAAACAACCCACTGAAACAAAACACATACACAAATCGACAGACACAACCGCTAGCACCTACCAACAGCAAACTCACGAAACGATCCAGAACAGACACCACTGAAACAACACCAGAGCGAACCTAACACAACACCACAGATACGCACATAAACATCAGAAATATATATATATATATATTATTTAATAATATATAATAGAATATAAAAATATATATAATAAACATAGTATATCATAAATATACATAAAAAGATAATATATTATATAATATAGAATAGATAAAAAATATAAAGTATAAGAAGAATATATAATATAGTAGTAATTAAATAAATAATAAAATAGTAAAATATACTAATATAATCTAATATATATAGAATAATAGATATAATAAATATATATAGATTAATAAGATATATATTATAGATATACGAAACAAGACAAGACATACGCATCAACAGATAATAATAATATATAATATATAAATGATAATATATATAAATACGAATATACAAAAAAAAAACATAACATACATACATACGTTCCATAATGAATAATATATATATATATACAGATAAATAATAATAATGAATAATAAATAAGATATTATAATTTTATATAGTAATATTTATATTTAGTATATATAAGATAAAATATAAATATTATTATAAAAATATAATTTAATATATAATAATATTAGGTATAATAATTATAATATATATATACCTACATAAATAATAAAATATAATATAATATTAAGATATAATATATATATTACTACTAATAGAATAACTATATATATAAGATATACATTTTTATCATAATAATTATTATTGTTAATCATTATTATAATAGACTTATTAAATGCAATCCAGTAAAATAAAAATTGACTAAACTAACAAATACACTATATTTGAATTTAGCAATAATGATTCACCAAACTGGTCTGGTAGACAATGTTTCAAAATTAATAATTATGTAGTTATTCCTATACACTTTTATTAATGATAATTATTGTATGCATAATCGAACTATAATTTACATTTATCTTAAATATTCCACCACTATTTCACTTATAACCATTTAATTCTCAATAACAATTATCATATATAATATATAATTACATAAAATAACATATATCATATATATTAAGATAAATATAAGGATGTATAATATATATATAATATATTAATATATTATAGCATATCTATCCTGACAACTATTATACCTGAAACGATTCCAAACTAATATATATAGTATATATAATTTAAATAATATTTATAATATACTATTTAATATTATTATACCAGAGTATATCAGTATACTACAGAGAAAAGAAAAATACTGTAAGCAGATGATTTAGTTAAATTAATATATTTCTTAATTGATAAAATATTTAGTAAATAATAATAATGCATACTATTTGAGAAAGCTCATCACACAAAATTAGCAATAAATTACTATAATAAAATAATAATAATTATAAAAAAGAAAAAATAAAGATATCATTTTGATAGATGTTAAGCAAAATTAATTCAGATAACGAACTCTCTTTTTTTAAAAAAAAAAATTTTATTTTATTTCTAAGTAATTAATTCCAGTTAACAACTTAACAATATTATTTGTATACATCTTATAAGATACTATTGGATCTGAGCAAAAGTACTCGCGTGCGTCTAACAACCGTGCAGTCTAAATCAATCCTATCCATTTCCGTTTTAGTGCGAGAGAAGACGTTGACCAAATAGTAAGTTTATATCTAGACTCTATGAGAGACAAATGTTAAACATGAGGATAGTTCTAATACGAAGAAGCGGTTTTAAGGGGTCGAGGTCCGACCGCGAGGGACAAAGGGGAGACGAATCCCCCATCGTCTCCCGGTAGAGACCGAGAAACCCGCGACTCTTTGCCATCTATCTCTGCGAGATTACCCGGGGATGCATTCTTTAGTTAAAACACAAAAAATCACATTCACCATTGCGTAGCTCATTCGGCTACGCCGAGATTACTCTCGCTGAATTGTCAAAAAAAACGATAATAATATCAGTTTCAAAGAATTTTGCATGACGAAACAATTTTTTAATTATTTAAATGCTTTATTTTTAGTTTATATTAGATGGATAAAAGGGTCTTCTGAATAGTGAAATTTTATTTATTTACCCCGACGATTGATACTCATGTTATTGTTTTTGTATTTGTTAGTAGCGCATAGTTGAAAGTTTTAAACAATTGACCAGCAAATAAAATATATATATTTTATAATTTTATTACATTAATATATATATTAATGCATTAAGAAATACAAAGAGCAATTAGTGAAAAAATAAATACTAAGATATAATAAATATAAAAATATATTTAATGATATAAAATAATATATATATATAATTAAATACTTGATAGTTATATATAATGATAATATAGTAATTCAACTTACTTCTCTGGGAAGTAACCTCATGTAAGTGTTAAATTGACCTACAATAATGTAAAGTTTTATTTATAAAATACTATTAAGGATAAAAAAATTTATATAATTATATATTTATAATACCTGAAGTATATGATTAACATACAACAATACAATACCACATACATATATAGATATTTTAACATTAACATAACATACAACATACAATATCATACAACATACATATACATACCAATACATAACATATCGAATGTACCATAAAAGAAACATACTAACGAAGACATACATACATACATAACAGTTTCAAATATTAGTATATAATGAAACGTTTCACACACATTTAGTGTTAATGTTTTAACTCGTTTATTATTAGTATTTATACACCGAGAACAACTATTTTTCAAGAGCAATAATTATTTACATAACTAGTTTAATATCATAATGATCCCTATACATAATCTACTATGTATGCAATAATTAATATGTAATATATACATCCAATGGGATATATTTGTTGAGTCTCTATAAAGAATATATTCAACAATCCTTAATACTTATATTCATACCAAGAATTCACTCTAAAGTTATTCACATCATATACCATTATCAACAAGCTATCACTACTAATTATAAATGTATATGAAATCATAAATATATTCACTCGACACAATTATATACTTATGTTTCAGACATTATCACAAATACAAGTATCACTTATTATTATATAATTTGGTGTATAGTAATATCAATACCAGCCTAACTAGTGCGTAAATAATTAGATCTGCTAGTGAGAAGGATGGTTTAACGGCACTTGACTACCAGTTTAGTAGAAATCTTGAAGAGAAAAAAGTCATCATAAAATGTACTACGATTGCTTCGCAGAAGACCCAGCTCGCTTTTGCACATTTATCTTAATAATTCTTCTTAAAATTAATTATTTCTTGGTAAACATTTTAAAATCTATCCTGAGGTGCTAAAAAGAAATGGAATCTCTACAGCTTTTGCAGCATAGAGCTAGAAGAGTAGTAGGATAAAATATTAAATTTGTTAAAACTACGTATATGTTCAACTAAATATAGCGTGGATTTAGTTACTCGTTAATTGGTTAGCTGGTTTTTAAAATTTCAATGATGATATAACTAAGCAATCTACCGATCACCAAATAGTATTCAGACTTAAGATCGAGAAGACTCTCATCTATTATATTTGGAGCATATGAGAAGAGTCTTTCGAAGTAGCGCATTAGTCATATATCACGGTATATAGTAATAGGGCGTCTAATATTCTCCTTCAAGGATCTAGAAATACAAATATCCATTACATTAAAAGCCATTGGTAGATGTGTAAGCTTTAGAGGAATGATTATAACTTGTTGTAAGTGGGTCATTACGTTTAAATACTTTTATGTCCACTCTTCATAACATATCTTATCTAGAATGTGATGATAATGATAATAAAGAAGAAAAACCTGTGGCATGGAAAATTTAATTCGTGGTAAACTTTAAGTGTAGAATAGAATAGCTTAAATAAATCACAACAAGACAGTCAGAATACTATATGCGAAAAATGGTCATGAGAACATAGGAAATTAAGTAGATTGTAATAAATCGAGAGAATGAGAAATATAGTGATAATAGAATTAATAATTTAAGTAAAGGGTGTCAGGCTTTTGTTAAATCATGAGTCTTTACTTGAGAGCGAGATGCCGAGTATAGAAAAGAAATTATAAAGAAATCAACCTAGGGAGAAATTTAATAAGGAAAATACTTAAAGTAGAGTAATGATGTCCAAGAATAAGGAAAAACTTAATGAAGGTAAGCATGAAAGGGGTTGAAATAGAATAATTAGTGTAAATATATATTCTAGTAAAAGTAAAGCACTGCACAGTTGACAGCACACAATATAATTACATGGGGATGAATCTGACTGGCATAAAAAGAGTCAAAAAAGTGAAAATACATTCATATTATGTAATATTTTAATTAATAAGAAACAATTTTATTTAATGTTATTTATAGAATTATACCACTAAGCTATGTTGTCAATTGATTATAAAATTATACAAACATATACATTCCTTTTACCTGTTCTTCACAAGACGAAACGTGAGTGGGCTTGGCGAAAGTGAATTTAAAGGGATCCCAAATCAGGAGGTAGAAAACAAGGTAATGAGATTGAGAGCTGTGGGAGACTCACAGCTATTAATGGGAAATATTGCTAGCAACTATTTTGATATGTAGAATATATAATTCAATGTTTGGAAAATGTTCTAACATTTTTTCACCATGGCATTGTAAAATCTATACAAAGCGCAGAAATATACTATAGAAGCCGAAGTTAGTTGAACTTC
Organism: Trachelipus rathkii; assembly: GCA_015478945.1. NCBI lineage: Eukaryota > Metazoa > Arthropoda > Malacostraca > Isopoda > Trachelipodidae > Trachelipus > Trachelipus rathkii. The sequence goes on along the minus strand of JABUQX010067048.1, from coordinate 12,679 downwards.
AAAAACACTAAAAGGGTGCATGACCCAAAGCTAAAAACAATATAAATCATATTTTATTGAACCGGTGTAATTTTTAAAATTAATTATTTTAAATAAAAATTAAACCTTTTTACTATTTACCATAATTATTTACTCTATCCCCAGATATCTTCACAGTATTATCATAATTACATGTCTTAATTCGAAATCGAGGAACTAAAGATCAATGAAGAGAGAACTAAGATTCCAGAGTAAGGCGCTCACAGATTATAATAAGATTCCAATTGCCCCATGTAAGGACAGAAAAAGGTAATAAAATGGTCCATGCGATTGTAATAATAGTCAATCATTACCAAACTTTTACTGTCGAATACATTAACTGCGCAATGGAACCTACAAAACAAAAAAGAATAAAATATTCAATGTAAACATGCAAAACTTTATATTAACTTGTGAAAGAAATAAATTTTTTTAATATATATAGTGTACAATTTCTTTCCTTATTCAAAGAGAGAATATTATTGGAAACAACTTGTAGGGAACGTAATTGTCAGTGAATCATATTAGACTCATAAATATAAGGGAGATAATATTTTATAATGAGGAACTCGTTAACAGATCTGATAGTTTAGACTATACTGAGTAAAAATGTTCTGAATAAAGAACACGAGTTTACGACCATTAATCACAACAGATGTTGAGTTATACAAACCAAATTTAGTTATGTCAATTGATCTGAACCTTCTTTTAATATTAAACAATACAACTGTAAAATATAACAATTTTAAAAATATGAATCACAATTAAAATTATTTTCTAGTTTAAATCATAAAAATATTTACGTATATATATCCTAAACAATCCAACAAAACTCGTAAGAAGGGTGAATTTTACTGAATTTAAAACCCTAAGAAGATGGATTTCACTTAATTACTGTATATAATTAACTTGTTTAATAATAAATGGCCGCAAGATCTTTAACACAAACTGATGTAATCGTATATCACGTACAAAGTAATTGTTTTAAAAGACTTAATGTACTAGGCCAATATCCCTGACTCTGCTTACTGTGAGAAAAATAGTAAGAATAACGGTTACCCTTAAGAACCTCAAGAGTACCCAACTCAAGAATTACACAAAACTGCATAGGAAACAGGTCGACATTTCCAAGTCTAGGCATATTCCTTTTATAGAGCTTGAGAGAAATAACAAAATCTGTATGAGTAATAGTTAAAAATTACATTCTTAGCCGGTATATAATGAGAATAACCCTTACAACATAAGCACAAGGATAAACAATTAGCTAAAAAGTACTATAGGATATTCACGCATAAAAAAATTTATAGTGGAACATATATTTTCATCAAGACCAGTGAGAGAAAACACTTTATGATGCGAGGAGTGAAATTATAAGCTTATACAATAAATTAGGATTATGTTAAGAGGTTATAATAATTTGATCTAACTCGACATGATATTACCTATTAATAATTAGTTCAGCGAATAGAATTTGTACTTCAAGTTCATGACAGCTTTAACAGACACTGTCAATAAGACTTAGATAGGTAAGGATGTACGTATAAAGCCCACGATATACATTATAATGCTGATCTATTACTTACACTCTCCAAGCATCATATTATTCTGTTAATGTGTAGCGTGCCCTCTGATATCGACTATCAGTTTGCTTGGCATTTTTGAGTATCGAATCGTCTTACAGCCGAACCAGTGTATGTTAAACTTTTCTCAACAAAACTGAGAGCTTTCCACCCTTACTGAAATGATGTTGCCATTGGAATAATAAGGCACTGCTTAATTTCTTCTTCCAACAACATTTTGTAGTCGTCAGGGGACACAGTATATTTAAAAATAATGTTAATTCCCTGACTATCTGACTGTAATCGCTTGACATTGACCGGACACGTTATCTATATAAGTACCAAGTGAATGTTTACCCACGTTGTATTATAATACTTACCAATTAGATTATTGTTAAGGATAGGCATGGAAAGGTGCAGATTGATTATTAACCTCATGCACAATAAGAATTTGTCGTTGAAGATGTAAACCAATCAGTACATTCTGAATTTTAGGCCTATTTATATTTTTAAGTTTGGCCATATCAGTCTTATATATCTGTATAGCCTCACATAGCATCTTTCTGGCCAAGGGCAAGATCGCGTATGAATATATATCTTGTAGAGTAGACTAAAGCGATAGTTAATTCAGTTTAAATCTTGGCGTCAAGCGATCCTGTGTACGAATGACATCCTGTAAAGGGATACCCTAGAAAACAAGACGACATAGAATAGAGGTAAAGAAGCCATTTTACAGGACCTAATCGATTATCAAGTTAAATCGAAGTCGTGTGTAGTCCATCACCACTGCTTAGAGAATAGGAGTGGTATCTCATTCAAGGACGTAAATTTGATATTTTAATATTCATTGGTAGAGTGAAGAGACAGAGATGAAACAAAAAATATGACTGAAGAGGCAAAACTATCAATTGCTTGATTTTTAGAAAGCAAAGTCGGGCGACTGCATCGCGCCTTCTTTAAAATATAATGACTAATAAGAAGTGTCTTTTGAGTTACAAAACAAGATGACAAGAAGTGAAATCATTTGTAGACTCAATTATTATTATGCTATAATAAATTGAAGTCATATTAGTAGGACGGGCATATGTCGGAGAGATATGAGAGAACGTATTTGGATTGCAGTGATATAAGGAAACATATATGCAGGAACAAAGAAAATACAACTGTTCCCCCTGGAGTAGAATATGCAAGGGAAATATAAAGCTTCAATGGTGTGTAATATATTATATATACTCATTATAATCGTTTAGTAAGAATCCGTAGGTACTCCAGTAATATATTTTTGACTGTTAGAGGAATGTCTAGAGAAGAATGCTATAAAATGGATAGTTCTAAACATTTTGCACAACGAATAAAACCTCTTTCAATTAACTATTTAGTAGATTCAATGCTATTGACGTAATGAAAAAAGTTGTAAAACGTGAGTGATAATAACATAATTCATGAGCCAACAAATCAACAATTAGATCCTTATAACATCCGCATAACGTAAACTCAGTTACAAAATAACATTATATAATATATATAATAATTAATACGTAATATTTACCCTAATGTAGGTTAATATATATTATAAGTAAATATTAAAGTACTCTGATATATATAATATTATAATAAAATTGATGAGTATATATATATAATTAAAAACATTAATATATAATTAAGATTAATAAATACTCATATAAATGGCTACTATATTTATATAAGGCGACCTTAAAGTGTCGCTATAATATATATTAATATATATTAATATATAATAATATAATGTTAATAATTATATATATTATTTAAAGATATCATATATATACATATAATATTATTATACCCAAATCCTCATATATATAATATATATAGCTATTCGCGTATAATAATCTATATATATATCATATATATTAGTATATGATATATTATAAAAAAAAAATTAAATACCTATAAAAATAATAATATCTTAATAATGGTATACCCCTTATAATATTTAGTTCACATTTAATTATATATATTACAATTTTTGTTAAGTGAATATATGTATAACCAAAAGGTAATATATATCTAAATATAACCATGATAGATATATAGAAAGTAATCTAGAATATAATACAGGAACAAATATATTAAGAAATAAGTATAATAAATAATAATAAAAAGATAAAATATACTAGAATAGGTAATATTATTATGTAATAAACAAAATAACATAAATCTAAGAACCTTAAGTAGTTAATATATAATATTAAGGTAAAGTAGTAAAGTATATATAATATATATATAACTGAAGATATAATATAATTAATAATATGTGACGCTATATATATATATATATAATTATTATATAGTATAAGAGATAAACCTTAAATAGCACATAAAATACCATATACTATTATTGTTGTCACAATTTTAGTATTAATGGTTTCTGTTATCATGATATATATATAATATAAAATATAGAATTCATAATATATGTTAGATATATAAAGAAATAAAGTAATAATATAATGACTAGCTCAATATATATATATATTAATCACACTAAATATACGCAAAAGATTTTATTAATATTTAAGACTTGTTAATTAATATAATTATAAATACATTAATATATAAGATAAAAGATTATTTATATAGCTATATTATATATACCTATAACTATAATATATTACTAATATAATATAATTATAGTATATCTAATATATATCTATACAGTTAATATGTTTAATATTAAGAAATATAATCCACAAAGATATAATTATATAATTAAAATGCAATATAAATATCCTATATAATATAATATATATATATTTACAAATAACTTACAAACTAATATATATAACATTATATACTATCAAAGAGTATAAAATATTAAGACTGTGGTTAAAATGGCTATTTTTATCACTTAGTATACTCTAAATAGCTTAATACAATAATTTATATGAAAGAGCAGGAGTTCTCTAAGTTTAATACAAGAGCGGAAGATGTTCCTGGCATACGAAGTGACATATTTGCAACACGTTAATCTTCAAGTATTTCATAACCCATATAAATACAAACAGGAACACTCAACATAATTAAATACTATGATAACAACTATATACCAGCAAATATACTATATATATATATACTTATATCTATAATACTATTATATTATATAAGATCTATATATATATAATATATATATAATATATTACTTATTTATATATAAGATAAATATATCAACATAATATTATATATATATATACTAAAATTTATATATAAGACAATAATATATAACCAATATATAAATATTAATATATGTTAAGTAATAATATTAGAGATATCATGTATATAAATAAATCATAAAACATAAAACAATATAGTAATATATTATACCTAATAATAATAATAATATACTATATATATATTATATATATATACAATAAAACTAAATATAATATATAATATGATATATAAAATAATATATATCTCATATATAAAAACAAATATATCATATAAAAAAAATAGGCATATATAATAATAATATAAGTAATATATAATTATAAATATAATAATAAATATAATAAGTCAATTAGAATAAAGAGTGTGTACAGTAATTAGCGTAATATGAAACCTTTCTCTTAATTTTCTATCGTAATCTAATGTTAACAAATATATATATATAATAATTAACTTATATATAATATAATAATACATTAATATATATATATATATATAAATATATTAATAACTATAATAATATATATATAAAGACATATCATTTATTAGGTAAGTAATATATTATAAAAATATAATAGTACCATAATCAAATATGAGCCAACAGATATATTATATATATATATAAACTATATATATGTACATATATATATATAAATATATATCATATATATTAATTATACTATATTATATATAATATATATAATTTAGTTAATATACATATATATTAATATAAGATACTATATATATTAATATATATATATAATAATACTATATATTTATAATATACTAAGAAAATATTAATGTATAATACAATAACAGTAAATATATGTATATATAAATGTAACAATTTAACGTAGTAATATAATTAATTATATATCATAATATATATAAGTTATTATAAATATATATATATACATAATATATATAATAATATATATCTAATATATAAATAATAATAATATATATAAAATATAATATGTATAACTATATATATCATATTATATATTACTAATATATATTTAATTAATATATATATTATATGACTATATATAATATATATAATATACCTATAATATATTATCAATTAATATAAATTAATATTATATTATATATAAGTATATATAATATAAAAAATAATTAACTCTATAACTAATACAATAATATATATATAATATATATATAAATAAAGCAATACTAAATTATATATATATATATATTTACTATAGTAATATATTTATATATACATATTATCTATTATAAATATATATAATATAATAGCCATAAAATTATTAATATATATATCTTTACTATATAACCATATATTATCATGTATTATTATATTATGTATATATAAAGAATACAACTATTAACTACCTATAATATTTATCTCTATATTATTTATTAATCAATTTATACTATGAACTATTAGATATCATAAATATATATTTATACTATACTAATATTTATACTAAGTATATATATATTCTAATATACACCAATACTAATAGTTTATATTCTTTATATATTCATATAATATATTATACTATAATACTAACAATATTTATTTAAATTTAAATACAGTATATTTTTAAATGACGTTGCTGCATACCGGTATTATATATATAATAATGTATATATGTATATATATACTCAATATACTTACTCCTACTCCGTCGCCATACTATATCATACAATCGCTGATAATATATTATCATTTAAGATGAATTACATAAAACTATTTTAGCTAATCAAGAAAATATAGCTATTTCTAATATAATATATAATTACTAAATTTACATATGTAAATATATCTGTTTATTCTACCGTACTTGTTTACATACGGCAAATTAGTATATGAGTTCAATGCTCAAAATGAGAATTTCTCCAAGAAATGAATAATATATTATATATATATATATATATAGTATATATATATATATATATATATATATATAAAAATGTATATCTATTCCCCCAATAACTTATAAGACTATATAAAAAACGAAAAAATCATAACATTTTTAAGTTTTAATAATATAAAATATAAAATAACTAAAAATATATAACGATATATAACCATATATATATATTATCAATAGATCGCAACATATATAAATAATATAAGAACAATCTCGATTCCCCCTAACAAAGCCTGCATAAAACCCGTGTAAAAAACCATTAGGGCGGCTCAGAGATACTTCTTACCACTACCTCTGACAACGTCAACTAATCGCAGAATTTTCAAACTCCTACTGGACCCCAAAATATGGTTTTGGCTATAAACAGACAAAAAAAATAAATGAAAAATAAATAAATTAATAAATGTTATTATGTATATTAAACTATAGACATATATTCTCTAACTCCATAGAGGTTCCCCAATTAGGTCTTATTTCTAAAACACCAAAACGAAAAAAAATAAAGATAATTAAGTAATATCTCAACAAGGTCGGAGTCAGAGAACAGAGAAGGATTGGGAGAAGGAGGTTAACTGGAGTAGAGTCGGAGAAGAGTTGGTGCGATGCGTTGTCAGAATCAAAATTTGATTTTGTCTTGTTGTAGAAAGTGTGATAGGTTATATATGTAATGAATGATGATAGATATGAAAACAGTGGCTCAACCTCTCCTAGTTGTTATAAACTTTAAAAGATAGAGCAGACCATGTATACAACCGAAATATATATATATATAATATATATATATATATATATATATATATAGATACTATATATATATAATATATAATATATATTAATATATATTATAGTATATATTAATATATACTATAAATATATATATATATATCATAATACTAATATAATAATCTATCATACCAAGATATATATATATATATATAATATATATAAATATATATAGTAGCTGGCCCTTGGCGTCTTTATATGCTATTTGTTATAATCGTCTTGAGGATGATCAGATTTTAAAGTTCGAATATCGAATTTCGTGTTATAATTCCAAGTTTTTAACTATGAGCATCCCATAACCATGTGCATATTCCTCGTTACCTACACAAACCTATATTTAACCAAGCTGTGCAGTCTGTCATGGAGCATTATGATATATTTGTGGGGATACTATATATATAGTTATATATATATATATACTATAATACTATATATATATATATATATATTATATATATATTATATATAAAATATAATATATATATAGTTAATAAATATTTATATATATATATATTATATATATTACATATACATATATATATGTATATATATATAATAGTATATATATATAGTATATATATATGTTACTATATATATAGATATATATATTACTAACTAAATATATATATATAATATATGTACCTAATAATATAATATATTTATATATAATATATAATATATATATATTAATTATATATAATATTATCTTATATTATAAATATAATATATATATATATATATAAAATATTAATATATATATATATATATATATATATAGTACCTCATATAATATATATAATAAATATATAATATATATGTATTACAATACATTAATTACACTGCTAATTAAATTTTGAAATTGTTGTACTTGTATATCAAACCTACAGGAGAATTGCCCCTCCTTCCCCCCTTCCATGTTACAAACTCCTATCCAACAAACCCCACTCCAGTCATGCCAACACGCACCACCCCCCTTCCCTCTCCAAACTCTCTGAGTGCTCATGCCACAGAACAAATGTGCTGTTCGATTCCTAAGTAGATATAATAAGTTTTAGTTTCATTCTTATATAATGTAGCCTCTTCTATAATTTATCCGCAATTAACATATGGAACACGCCAAGGGCTCAACCTACATATATAAAAGTATATATGTCAAAGTTAGCAAATTTTACCATTTTATATAGTAGACCTATATTATTAACATATATATAGAAAGTATATATAATATCCACACAAATTTTACTGTCTTAGCCGATATATATATATATATATATGTTTAACATCAAAATACAATAACAACAATAACTATAATAAACTATATGTATATATAAAACTATTAATAGTAAACCTCACTCCGTAATAAATACTATATATAAAACAAAAATAGAAAATATATAATTATATAACTATATATATATATATACGTACGGTGTGTATATGTATTATATCTATATATATATGATAGTATCCCACAAAAAATCAAACGCTAGGTATAATATAATATTTAAAATAAAACAAATATATATAAATATACTATACAGTATTAGTAGTATAATATATATACCTATATATATATAGCTACCTGATAATAGTTCTTCTAAAAACCATAATAATATAATATATAATTATCAATAAATTACTATATTATATATATAAATAATATATATATATAGGATAATAGAATAATTAATATTATATATACTATATTAATATATATATAAGTTAATAAATCTATATATATAATATAATTACTACCTATATATATATAGGAACTTTCGCTTAAATTGATCGTAACCGAAGTATGATATCGACCACGAGCTCGATGTTAATCAGATTTTGTCTTGTAATCGATATTCAAGTCGAAGTGTATCTAGACAGCGACATAAGCTTGCCATATAAACAGTTATATATATATAGAATATTTTTTTACTCCAATAACTAACAAGAGAGGAAAGAAGCGAACCATAGAATATTAAAATCAGGCCAAGATGTCAAAGAGATACAGAGCGTCCTCGGCACTACAGCGGGCGACGGGAGGGGACTTCGTCTCTACGTCCCCTCTGTCCCACCGTCTGCTCGAGCCCAACCCTTTAAATAAAAAAAAGAAAAAAAAAATTAAAAACAAAAATTAAAGTATAAAATTAACAATTGATATAAAAATATATCAATCAACATGTGCCAACTTTTTCTCTTCTTCTATTGGAGAGTTTAAGCTCCTAACCTACATTCACAGATGCTGATACCTGAGGATAGACGATTAAGCTTCAGGCGATGCCGGTATTTCTTTCCTCTTGAGAATATTTTATGAAGCATCCTTTTAAGGGAAAGTGACCTATATTATAAGTAATAATATATCTGAAATATAATTAGATATAAATAAAATGTTTCTATGAAAATAAAATAAAATAAAATAGTATATAAATAATATATATAGAGTAATATAATATACGTATAGTATATATAATAGCTAACGAATCAACTACGCTTATATTACGACTATAAATTACTATATAACTAGTCTACCTTTATATATATATTTATTAAGGTATCCATTAATTCTATGACTTTAAATATAATATATTTAACGCATTTATATATATCACAGTATTATATATTATTTTTACTATACTATATATATATATATATATCATATATATATAATATCTATTATATATTAGTATACTTAAATCTCTACGTTATATATAGTTATAATATATATATGTATATATATATAGTAGCGTGAGTATATATGTATAATTTATATATAATATTTATAATACTAATTATATTTCAAGGTCACTAAAACGCTTAATAATAATTACCCAGTCAAAGAATTACTATATGATAGTAATCTAGTATATAATTATAATATATACTAAATACTATATAAATATATATAATCAAATACTTATATATACGATAATAACATCAATGATATATATATATAATATACTAATATAATAATATAGAAATATTATATAATATATATATACGTATCATTCAATATATAACCTATATCTAATTGTGCATGCGTATGCATGTTTTTGCTAGCATATACGCTGATTGTTAGAGTTATCATAGTAATAGTAATAGCAGTAGTCATCGTATCATCAATGCCTGCAGCTCGCCTGCCATTGAATATTGTTCGTAATATTTTGTTTTAATAGGTAGTGTAAAGGACCCAACGACAGGCTCTGCCACGCAGGACCAAAAATCACAACTTATCGTCGCAATATGCAAGCGTTCGCCTGCAGGCCGCGATACGCAAACATTACTCGCATTGAATTCTGGCTACGACCTCAATTTACTATGATGTAATGCATTGCATCCCAGTTTCTACTCTTTGATGAGATTACTTTAATATGAATAAATATAGATTTTCTATTAACCTTTGTAATATTTAAATTTTTTATTTATATATATTTTTATTAAATCTTCTTTTTTTGTTCCACTGTAAATTAAATTTACGTTGTTTCTTTAGGCTGTAACATTTTTATTCTTTTACGTTATTTGTATTCAATCGGACCAGGATATCCCGTCTTCTACACATTTTAAAACGCAATCATTTTAAATATAATTCTAAATATAGTGTTCCACTTAGCGGTATAACAATTAATTTGGATATTTTCTGACAACATAATTTGCACTATACTTTATTTATATCTCTTTTTTTGATGATAACATTTTTATTAATTATATGTTTTTCAAACTCTAAGATTAATATTTTTTTATCATCCAAATAAAACATTTCTTATTTTTAAAAATTTATTATTATTCTTTATTCGCTACAGTTCAATAAAATTACTTTAATTTGCTTAAATATTACATTACCGCCCTTAAAACTGTAAAAGTAAACTAAAATAATTAAGTTTATCGCCAAACCACATATAAACATCACCCTGTGCACATAGCAGTGTGTTTAATTGAATTATAGCTATCTCTTCTTTTATTATCATATCTGAAGAATCGGGGATAACTGGTTTAACCGTAATGAATACTGTTGATTCTATAATTATTTACAAATGGTTACACAGAAAATAAACTCATTTCGCACGGTAGGACAAAGATATTTAATTATAAAAACTAATATCCTTAAAATTAAAGCTAATCTTAACAATTAATTAACTACATTAGCATTCATATCTACTTGACATATTTTTTTTTAAAATTCAAATATACCTTATAGGTCTTCATGTTATATTAAAATTGTTCAACGTTGTTAGAACACACTTGATGAACCAATTTACGCATAAGTTTATCGTATATATATCCACACAAACAAACCTCTTACTAACCTACTGATTGGGTATTATAACAGGAAAACATTAAAGTTCTTAATGACCGAAATAGAACAACATTATACAGTCTCAACAAATGAAACTTGTCTAATGATTTATCTAAGCATAAAAATGAAATGAAAATAACAATAAATAATGAAAATATTACAAACTTTATTTTATCGACACTATCCTATATAACCATAATCCTAGATGCGAGCGAGTGTAAAAACCATTCTGAACAATAATTCTAATGGAGAAGAGGTTTGGCTCAGTTTTTACAGTCAATCTATCGTCGCATTGTGCAATACTCCCAAAAATTTTCTTCACTTTTCTAAAATTATTATTAACATTATTTATCTCAATTCTTACATCATCAATTATACACATAATTTCAGAATAAATATCAGTTCTTTAACTCTTATCAAATTTCGATGCTGACTGAGGATGTTCCATTATAATAAGGAGATACAAGAATAGGGGATAATCAAACTTTCTCCACGTAGATAAAGGAGTAACCCAAATGGTTTACCCTCTACTCTATAATATTATTTTGAGTAGAATGTAGATAAACGGTATACAAACTGATTAAAGAAACGGGCTTATAGATCGTGAAGAAGTATATAAAATACTATTTTTTAGCGTTTATGACAATGAGATTAAAAACCTGTTACACTATCCTGTTGACAAGATTTACAACAACAGTTTAGCTAATTTGTTTATATGAAAAAGGTCTTCGAAGCCATGAGGGTAATGTGATCCAGATAAACCAAGCAGCATTTCTAAATATACCTCGGTTTTACGGCGACTATTACATGTAAGTTATGATATCTCTTAAAAACAAAATTGGGTAAAATTTAAAAAGGTTGACTTTATATAAAGTGATATCAGGATAACGCCTCGGATGTTTTTACAA
>JABUQX010067047.1:22500-31622 GCA_015478945.1 Trachelipus rathkii | reverse complement strand
GCATTTGTTTACTCCAATGTGCCCCTTCCCGACTGCCAGCTGAGACACTATTCCACATATATATTACTTTACCTGCCAATCCACCACCTTACAAAGGCTTAGTGATCAAAGAACCATCATTCCTTACGATGCTACTTAAAACGTTTTAGGAGTGAAGGACACCCAGTCACGTTAATTGAGAAATGGGTCCTCCTCTTTTTAGCTAACTACCCGGAATCAAAGTCTCCATGCTTGTCATCCTTAATATCTCTAGGAAATATCCCTCCTATTCCACTCTTTGGTGAAATAAAAATGTTCAAATGCACTATTTAGTTTCTTCGGAACAGAAAGGCGATGATATTGTTTTTATTCTAAGAAATCTAACAGCAGAAGATTTCCCAGTTACAAACGTACAGATTTCCCCGTCGGGACTTCGCCATGACACCCCAATCCTCGTTTACGGTTGACTTTTAACACCCCTTTTTCTTTCTTCAAAAGGTGAAATAGTTTTTAGAAGTTACAGTGTGCGTAGTTTATTCCCGACCCAGGCGTTGCTTTAAATTCCACGTTTTGGGCACCCCTGAAAATACTGTAGGGTACCGCATGACATATGCCCAGCCTGCTGGGGTTTAAGTTATGTACCATACAAAATTGATGAAGGAGAGATGCCGATACACCAGCTCAAAGGACAAGTATTCCTACAAGGCCAAGGCAATCTTTGCTACAATATGCAGCAACCCCTCCGTCCCCCGCGTGTTAAATCCACCAACACAACTCATTTCAGTAGAACTTTTCCCTCAATCCCAAGCGAGAACTCAAGGCATTACGTAGCTTGCTCCCTGCATTGCCTATAATTACAGACTATTCAAATAGCAAGGACCTCAATCCAATCTTCGATCAAAATGGTGACGTCAGCAAACTCTACCCCGAGTACTAGGTTTAAAACTAAGTTGGTTCATCCTCCACATAGCTTGGGGATCCTTTCTGCCACGAAAACTCTTCCCCATACCCTCCCGATGAGCTCGCCAAACTCACGTAAGAGATCTGCACTCTTAGGCTGATAACTCCATCTCTCATCATTACTCTAAATTCCTGAAAAAGATTTTCCTAAAACAGAACCAAAAGATTAAGCACCAAAGCAAAGATTACTATTTGCTAAAATATAAACATCCGAATTTATAAAGCAGAACACACTAACCCCAGATATTAAAAAATGCAACTCAGAAGAGACCTCATCATAAGTTATTAGATTGTACCCAAGCAACCACAACTGTCGAACAACCCACCAACCAACCATATGATAAGCGGTGCGGTATTATTTCCAGCTCCTTTGAATCCTCCAAAAATTCTGTCAATTTTCTTTTATCATAATTATCAATTACAACAAATTCCATTATTAGTGGATGAAATAGTTATTAGTTCCCAAATAGAGCTTGATGTGATGATCCACTCTCTTCTAATGCTTCCTGCGCTTTCAAGAGAGGCGAATGGAAAAACCGTTCAGAGGTGAGGGGGACCGGCATTCTTTCCGCTCGTTCCTTCTGTCCTTTTAAAATGTTAAACAAATCCGTAAAAATATTTTCGTGCTGAAATAATGAAACACAAAGTATGCGAGTATATTGGCATTATAAATATCGACTCCCAACTTGGGAAGTCGTTTCGTAATATTAAAAGAGGCCTTATTTGGAAGAATCATACATAATTGATTCTCCTTTTTCATAATATCGATTATGCGCCTACTTAGAAAATATCCTGAATAATTAGAGGATTCCTGCGGAAGCGAGGGCATATATTCATGAGTCAAGAGTTTGGAATCGATTTCTTTTGAAGAATTCTTCTGGGGCTGTATGCTCATAAGTTACATAATCAATAGACAAGCTTTCCCAACTGACTTTCTTCGCGAGATCAAATTAATCACATAGGTTGAGTATCCTTCCGTTAATGTAATCTTGGAGTATTACGGTAAAATAATCAAGTCGATGGAGAAGGTAATGGGAAAAGTTAAATTGGCCCCCTAAAAAAGGGATTCGAGTGTAATCGTGCTCCTTTTGGAGCGAAATCAGGAAAATTCGTCGATATTTAACGGTTTCCTCCCAAAGAGATGGTTTGAAATCTTCCTCGTCAAAAAACGTAAACCTAACGTAGTCAAAAGAGTGTAGGTTTTAAAAATCCTCTAATTCATTTACTATAAAATGTAAATTTCGCAACAGAAAACATCGCATGATTTCTTGTGAAGTATATTCATCACCTGAAAGCAGGATAGATCGCTGTAAAGAGCTGCAAATGTGCTTCAACTACTCAAGCATAAAACCTTCCGTAAAATAAATGTCCTGCCAAAATGTATGGACTTAGTCAAACATGCGGCAAATGTGGTTAAAAATCCCATATAGCAGATCTATGCTTTCAAAATAAACGAAACGTGTCCGGTAGCTTTTCATCAGTCGCGGATGAGGAAAATAGTCAAGCCGACGGCTCTTCAAATAATATTTGTATAACTACAGGTGCAGCCTCATCCGTGGGTCAAAATATTCTGCCCACTTTCTCCCTTAACATCAAGAAGGGCAATAAAGTCGTCCCTGTACGTGTGCTATTTGACTTAGGTAGTCTGTCCACGCATTTTCATAGGACCACCTTTAATAAATTGGTAGTCAATGAAAATATTCTTCCTAGTCATCAGAGCACCATAAAAAACATTTTTGGGAGAGGAATTGAGATCTGAGGTTTTTTAAATTTAAAGATGGGCATATGTTGTGAAATTATCTGCCTACCTGTAAATATCAATCCTGAATTGGATATCAGCTTTTATGTAAAAGGCCTGACGGAGGCTAAAAAATGTTCACTATCCTTTACACCTGTCTAAATATTTGTACGGTCTATTTGGACCTAATAGATGACATGTCATCTAAATCATTTATTCAATCGTTTCAACGAAAAATTTGTTAGTTAATCTTTTTCGACAAGTGCCTGCACTGTTGTCTTATGTGAAAAAGCTCTCTCCTGCCATCAGGACTGAACTATTTTAGAACTTTCCTTTGTCAGAGAATGGGAGTGAGTTTTAAGGAAAAACCCAGAATTTCGCACAAACGCATTCCTCACATAGATCCATGGGTTTGAAGACCAGTAGGAAAACGGTAATGACGACGTTAAAAGAATTGATCTATTAAGACAAATTGGAGTTCCTCGTTGAATTATGTTCGACTTCATTACGATACTGTCAGATATTGGTGACGCAATTAATGCACGTCAGCTCACCTACACCACCAGTTCAAATGAAATAATACCTTTAACTCCCAACGATTTCATCAAACCTCTGTCAAAAATGGCTATGGCTTTACCCAGAGCTGAGTCAAATGATCAGTTCTGCGACTCAACTTCGGCTCAGAAAGAGCTAATGAAGTCTCTCAAATATTCTTCAGAAAAATTCGAAGAATTTCGTACCAGGTGGTACAATGAGTACCTTCTTAGTCTTAGAGAGACTGGAAGAGATCTCTACCAGGTAAACTGGAATAATTTAATCAAGATGGATGACGTATTCTTATCGAAATCCAGTAACAAGGAATGTCCTACTGGCAGATGGGGGTGAGAAAACAAAGTCAGACGGTTTACGTCAGGACTCTTGGGGAACAAGTAAGCTTGTACCAAGTCAAATATTTGTACGCCCCCGGGAGCTTTCTCTAACCCACAGTGGTTCAGCAACTTCATTGTCAACACAGTCCCCACCTTTCCGCAAATTCATCATTAAATTTCCTGGGGGTGAACCCCCCTTTTACTACTGCGAAGGATGCTGGAAATTCATCAATGCCATATATATATATATATATTCAAATAGTCGACCTAAGAGGAAAACTGCAGAAGCTACCAAGAAAAATCTTCTGATGTATGATTCATTGGAAAAATCCGATTAAATACTTTGCAGCTGTTTTCAAAATATTCAAATGTTCAAGTTCTGACTTCTGCCCCCCCAGGGAGGATTTAAAAACTGCTAGTCAGGATTGCCGAGTGGACCGGATAATCAATCTAAATAAAAAAGGTATTTTTCTGGAAAAATGGAGGTTGCCAAAATTAAAAAGGAGAGAGCGATCGCTTCAATATTTGAGAAATCATTCGTTTTTTGTATCAAACTCTTAAGTTGTTTCTGCTATAGAAAAGAAAGGTCGATTCATTTCTTTTTGTCGAACTGTCAAGTCGCTTTATCAAGTCGTTCTTGGAATTCAGATTCGCTTTCAAAGCTTATCGGGTGAAAACCTTAAAATTATTATTAAGTACGTAGCCATTTTGGCATATCAAAGCCGGCTTGTCATCTTGTTTTCAGACATGAGAAAACCAACATTTTCTCAACAAGCTCGAGAAATAATTTTTAAGTGTATCATCCCACGTAACTAAATATTCCAGTTATAGTGAAAACCCTATTCTTTCCAGGAAATATATCTCTAAATAATCTAATCTTAGAAAAGAAAATAAAACTTCTGATATATTTGCAAACCCTAGGCTCTCCAGGAAATACCTCTAAATAATCTAAATTTGCAGTATAGGAAAATAAACATAAATTTGCCAAATATCGAATTCTTTTGAGAATGTCTAGTTCTAAATTTGAACGAAAATATTCAGATATTGCACAATTAGAAAAAATTACATAAAAATAAAATTATATTTAATATATATATATATATATATATATATATATATATATATATATATATATATATATATATAATATATATATAATATATATATATATATATATATATATATATATAATATATATATAAATATATATATATATATTATATATATATATATATATAGATATATATGTACATTTATATAAATATATATATATATAATATATAATATATATATATATATAATATAATTATAATATATAAGCTTACTATACTTATATATATATATATATATATATATATTTCCAGGATATATATATTCGAAACACATTAAAAATTCTTTAAATTACTGTTAACTGTATACTTGGGGGAAAAGTACTTAAAATCTAAACATTTGAAAGAAACTTTTAGATAATTCATGCAGTTAAACGAGAGGGATTATTTCAGTAGTATATATAGATTATATATATAAATAATATAATATATATAAATATATATATTATATATATATATTATAAATATATATATATATATTATATATATATATATATATATATATATATATATCTTATATTATATATATATATATTATATAATATATATATATTAAATATTTATATATACTATATATATATATATATATATATAAATATAATATATATATATATATATATATATACAGGGTGATTTAAAACCTCTGCGACAAACTTGAATGCTGATATAAGTGCAACGATAAGGAAACATTTATTGTTAAAATAACCAATTTGTATGGACGCTTCGTTTTCAAAGTTCGGATGATGTAAGTTACACTAGTTTTATGTTGTGTGACGCGTCACATATTTAGGTTACCGACGATTTAGGTTCCTCAATTTTAATGTGTTTGTGCGTGCGTACTTGTGTGTACGCTTAACGTCCTTCGAAATCGTGGCAATACCTTTACCTTGCCCAAATCATCGTTGATTCAGTACAGTGTAAGCATCGATTACGAATGGATCACTACACTCTTCCAGAGTTAACCGACATGATAATGTGTTACGTTGCGGCGAACGGAAATAGACGAAGAGCGCACCTCATCTACCGGAAAGGTTTCCACACAGAAATCACACCCACCACACAATGTTGAAAGGACTCCCTCACTGCCTTTGGGATCATGGAGACAAAATGCCCCCCGGTGATTGGTGGAAGACGCGTAATACGAGGACCTGCGTTGAAGAAGAGGTGCTTTGAGAGAGTCGCCAACGACCCGTAGACTAGCCAC
Source organism: Trachelipus rathkii (assembly GCA_015478945.1). Classification (NCBI taxonomy): domain Eukaryota; kingdom Metazoa; phylum Arthropoda; class Malacostraca; order Isopoda; family Trachelipodidae; genus Trachelipus; species Trachelipus rathkii. The sequence continues at coordinate 25,763 of JABUQX010067047.1, read as the reverse complement.
ACCGCGCCATTGCCCATGCCATGGGTTCAATTCAGTCGTCTGTGGTTCGGGGTCCTGCAAGAGCAAAGCCTCCATGCATTACCACCTACAGAAAGTACAAGGACTTGGGCCAACGACCTTCGCACCCGTGTGCGATTTGCCCGATGGTTTCTGCAACGGAGCATCGAAAATCCTGCCTTTCCTGCACATGTTTTATTTTCCAATTAGGTGCTTTAACATGATTGGTACTTCAACAGCAGAAACAGCCACCATATGACGAGGACAATCCGCACGCAGTGTTCATCAGAGTTCACCAGGCGAATTTACCGTAAACATCATGGGGTGGAATTCTTGGGGATTATCTGGTGGGACTGTCATCATTCTACACCGTTTGGATGGACCTGCATACCTGCAACTACTCCAGAACACGCTTCCGCCGCTCATTGGCGACATACCCCTTGCGACCCGTAGAGACGATGTGGTTCCAACATGATGGCGCTCCAGCGCACTTCAGAAACCAATACGGGCCCATCTGAACAGAGTCTACACTGACAAACGGATAGGGAGAGGGGGGGGACCTGTTGCGTGGCCTGCAGGAATTGCCCGACCTCACGCCCCTAGATTATTTTTCTTTTGGGGGCATGTGAAGATGTTGTGACCTTAACCCGTCAAACACAAGAGAGGAACTGATTCAGCGAATATCACTGCGTTTGATCAAATCAGGCACAGTGAAGGCATGTTCGGTAGAGTCCGACAGCAATGGCACGGCGATGTTACGAATGTAATCAGGTACAGGGCAGACACTTTGACACTCCTGTTAATTTCCCCAGTAAATGATTTCATAACAAGCTACCATTGTTTGCTTTCCAACCTCGCGTCAAAACACATAAGTTGTATAACAAAATATCCTTATTGTTAACCTTCTATCAACCCTCGGAGTACACAGATGTACGCATCACACATATCATACATAAGAATACCAAAAAATCTCCGGGATTACGAAGTAACGACTCGTTCAAAAAAACATACGTGGTTTACCTGTACATCAACTGTAACTTTGAAACGAAGCGTCATACAAGAATAGTTTATTTAACAATAAATGTTACGTTATCGTTTGCTCTATCAGCCCTCCGAGTTTTTCGCAGAGGTTGGAATCACCTTGTATATAATAATTATATATAATATTATATTAACATATATATATATATAATATATATATATATATATATATATATTTATATATATATATAATATGATAAGTATATATATATATATATTATAGATATATAGATTAAATATATATATATATATATATATATATATATATATATATATATAATAATATATAATATATATATATATATATATATATATATATATTATATATATATTATATATATATATATATAATATATAGCTATATTGTGATAGCCGAGTTGGAGACCCGCTACCATTTAGTTACAAACTAGGAATGCTTATGCATGCTTCGGACCTGGTTGTGGCTGCCGTATTTGTATCTTTCTGCGAACAGTTTCAAAGTTCTGAGTACATTGAATGTTAGAGAAATAAAATGGCGAGGTGGAGAGGAGTGAGGTGATGGTGTTTTGAAGTCTAACATTTAGATCTGCTTGCTGTGACTGAAATAAGATGAAATGAAGCGATAAAGGCGATAGTGTGGAGATGAACTGTATGGGTTTTCAGTATAGAGAGGAACGAAAGGGGAGAGAAGGAGTTGAGATTTTGATGAGTGACGTGTGGTACAGAGCTATGGTAGATTTTGCTTGTGTAAGTACTAGAGTCTAACGGTTAAACGTGAACTTTCTGGGAAATTTAGTTGATATTTTTGAAACTGTATATCAGTGCATAGATGTAGAGTTATTGTGTTGCGGCAACTTGAATGGATGGATAGGTAATCGAAGGAGTCGAAGTATGAACAGGTTTGCCTTTAAGGTTGCGGGAGGAAAATGAGAATGTAGGAAGGTGAAGATTTCTACGAGGGAGTGAGATATGCAAATCAAGTAATTACATTCTTCGCAGTACAAGAATATCCATTAAGTTATACGAAAGTGGTGTAGGTAGAAATAAATGGTGTTGAAATGAAGAGTTATGATTGGTTTTGTTTTGGTGAAGGAAGATGACGTTGAAGTATGTGTTGGATGTTAAATCAGTTGAGGAAGTTGGAGATGGGATTATCAAATCATATAAGATCAAGTTCAATTAGATTAGAGGAAAAAAGAAAAAAACGCAGTTAGGTAGGATGAATAAGAGTGAAAAGTAAGTGAACATGGTTATAAGGAAAAATTAGATTAGAAATCATATGAATAAATCAGTTGAATGTGAACAAGCTGAAACTGAACGAAGTTGGAAGCAAGTGAATGAAGCGTTTGTAGTAGCGCAAGAGAGGTATATGGTGTGTGCTAAAGCTAGAAAGTAAAAAATGCCAAGAAGTGGTGGTGATAAAGAGGTTGATGCAAGGACGTTAAAGTAAAATAAAAGGCTTGGTTGAATGTTCTTAAAAACCAATGATTAGGTCTTAAAAGAAAGGTGTATGAAAAATATTATAAGAAGGGAAAGGAGTAACAGCTAAATGTTGCATAGTTAGGAGTTAAAAAAAGAGTAGTGAATTCGTTTTTAAGGAAGTCATGAATGGAGGACTTACAATGAATAGGAAAGCTGTTCTGAAAGAAAGGTTACGAAAGGTTATAAAAGAAAGTAAGACAATCTTTAATAGATAATGAATTAGAGATTAGTTTCTTTCGTGATGATGAAATGGATATGTGGAAAGTTAGGAAACACCGAAAATTGCATAGATTGGCAGGATGAAGATGTGATAAAAAATTTTGTTGTGATATGATGGTGTAAGAAAAAAGAATGTATTTTGGGGTTGAGTTAATTAATATGGAGGGAGGTCAATGTTAGGCAGCGAGAAAGTTTGAGAATTTCCAAATCAGACTGTTTAGATGCGTCACTAGTGATGAAAATGATCAAAGAATATATATATTATATGAGATTTTGGTTGAATGGACATGGAACTTGTACAAGAAAGCATTTATGAATCGTGTAGCTCGGAAGGATTAGAAGAGAGAAGTAATTTAGGTAAGGGTGATTGTGGGAACTGTAGAAACTGACTGGCCGATTATGAAGAACAAGGCAATCTCTTTGACAGTGGCAGGTGTTAGTGATATATGGTGTTAGTGGTAGGCTTCTGAATGGAATCAAAATTATGCATATCGATAATAAGCCATAGGTTAAAACAAAGAGTAGAAAGTGAACGGTTTAATATT
>JABUQX010067047.1:12500-20000 GCA_015478945.1 Trachelipus rathkii | reverse complement strand
ACCTAACCTAACCTAACCTAACCTAACCTAACAGTATGAAAGCTGTTTGTAACATAAAAGTAATGTAGCGCAATCACATTCTAGTAATTTTTGCTTTTATGTGAAAGAATCACACGACAGGAGGAAGAAATATTTGAAATATTTAAAGTAGATCAGTAATTAATGTCAGATGTATGTAAAAAATGGACTTACAGAATTTGAATTTGACGTAAAAGATATTAAACGTTTACTAGACCATATTGATCCAAGTAAGGCTGCAGGGCCCTGATGGTATATGGTAGAGTTTGAGGAGGTAGTATTAATACCTTGCAGAAACACTGTATTTGATTTTTAAGCAGATCTATAACATGTTGGGAGGGTACCAGATGACTGTAAAACAGTATATGTTGTGCCTATTTATAAGAAAGGTAGCAAGGAAGATTCGGGAAATTATAGGCCAGTTAGTTTAACATTTCTGGTTGTAAAGGTTCTGGAAAAGTTACCTAAAGGTCATATAGAGAAATATTTAAAAGATAACAAGGTACTGTATGACTCCCAGCATGGTTTCAGAAATGGTAGGGTCATCTCAGACAAACCTTTTTAGAATTTATTGGAATACATTACGACTGCACCTTGACCGAAAGATATCCAAGATTGATATTATATATTCTAGACTTTAGCTTAGGGCTTTTGATCAAGGTTCCCCACATAAGGCTGGTGAAGAAGTTATTGCAATGTGGTAATAGGTGGAGTGGTACATGGTTGATTAAAGAGTGGTTGTGGAATAGAAAACAGTGTGTACAACTACATGGCAATGAGTCATCATGGGAAATAGTGAAGAGCGGTGTCCCACAGGGTTTCAAGTGCTGGACATGGGGCGTATCTTAAATCTGGCGAAATAAAAAAAAATGAAACACAACTACACTAAACTACTTTCACAGACCCCGACAGATAGCTTATAATTAAAGGCGAGCAAACATTCTATTCAAGCTAACAGACAAAATCGAAAGCAAGATACACTACCAAATCCCGAATAGATAATAAAGTAGTATTACTAATTACTAAGCGAATTATAAGCAATTTTTCTAAAGAGTTCTTAATTGTGCTTTCATGTTTCATTTTGTCTTGAAGTTCAACTAGCTGTGTGCTTTATTACAGCTAGCTTCTTTTGACAAGTATTTTCGCTAAGTAACTCTCAGTATGCATAACATTGGCGGCTGCCAAAAGCTGCTAGATCAACACGGAGGCGTACCTGTTAATACTTCAGCTGCAGACAGCATATCAAAAAACATTGCAGAAATTAAAAGAAAATGATTGCAGCTTTTGAAGACCATTAATTTTTTCTGTGAGTACCCATGACTTACCTTTTAAAGAGGTATAGGCCTGCATGAGGGAAGTTTTGAAGACCTAGTTAAACTTTGAATAGAGTGTAGTGATGTGGAATTGAAAGAACATAGTCAAGACAGAAGAACGTCGTCTGGACGTCTCCGATGATTCAAAATGAACTTATCCAATTTGTGTGGAATTATCATAAAAAATATGATTGTCGCTGATGCAAAAATATTTTGTGTCTACTCCATATTGGAAGATGAAAACTGCGGATTTCCAGGCAATGAACAACTTTCATAAGGATTAATATTTTTCGATCATGAAAAAATGACTGTTAGAGAAAGAATTTCTGAGTTTGAACAGTTCTTGAAGGGATGGATGGTAAAACAATGCCAAAAGATCGTTGATTTGTTTTAAAAAAAGAAGCGTTTGGGAATCCTGTCTATGCGTTGATCAGGGTTAGAACGGCTGCGCATCAACAGTAAGGAAAAACATGTAGTTAAAAAGAAACTGTGGGAAAATGTTAAGATGGATTATATTTTTACTGTGTAAGCCTAGCTTTAACATATTGGTCATTAATGACCTAAAACATATCCAGAATTCGTAAATACTATAGCCACAATAAAAGATAAACTTTTTTTTCAGCTAACCTAAACTTTGTGAAACCCGTTGGACTCTAAAATATCACACCATTGCTATTTTCCATACAAATATGATAAAAATCGTTGAAGGGTTAGAAATTGTCAATGGAAGGAAACAATCAAACAAGAAAACCAGCTTTTTTATTTTATTGTTCGGCAACAAGACCAATTTCATTTTTATATTTCCATAATAGACTACCTATAATTTTGCTTTAGTTATAACCATGCAGCTAATCATATTATTCCATTAACAAAAAATAATGACTTAAGCAATGCTCTGATAATGTCCAAAAAAAGTTTGGAAAGTTGTCAAAGACATGCAAAACTTGCTATGATCAAATAATTGCTGATCTGCTCTTATCCGCCAATATTACAATATTATTACTACTTAGTTCTTAGTTGAACTTCCATCACCTAGAAAAGTACAAACCCAGCAGTATAAAGCAAATCCATCCTGGATAAAAAACCTCTGCTGAATATTGGAACTGTTCTGTTACTTGTGCCTTTATCTTGACTCACTTTCATCATCTTTAGAGACTAGATTTTCAGAAAGCAATGCTCCGGCATTTCATCTTTTTCATTTGCATCCATTTCTAATGCTAGATGCTCCCGTGGGCAGTCTTCTGGGAAAGTAAAAAAAAAGCTTTTTCAGAGTTTTATGATCTTGATATCAGCCAAAATTCATTATCGAAACTTGACTAATGTTAATACCGGGTGTGGACTGGATAAAAAATGGGAATAAACAAAAAGTTGAAAGACTTGGAACTTACTGAAGTCATTAAAGAAGCCGACCCCTTTTTCCCTCAAATCAAAAACCTGTATATTAATTGCACTGATGCTACCCTGCTTCAACAAGTATCATTGAAAGTCATATTCAGCACTTTATAAAGAGTGAAGACTTTGCTAAGAAACGCGATGAACGAAGAAAAGTTTAATGGACTATGTAGGATGAGTATTCATAGAATATTAGTAAGTGAAAAAATGAACGAATGGAAACAAATGTTAATTGCCGAAATTCGCTGAAAAATTCCAGCACTAATGTTAGTTTTATTATTTAATATACTAAACCACTCCGACTCGGTACTCGCCAACCCCCATAAATATTACCTTACCTTTCTCAAATAGGTAGTTTTTTATACTCACCTCGTGACACATACAAAATTTTAATTACAACTGTTGTAGACTTATTTTATTTATTTTATAACCGAAATAACTTTTTTTTTTGTATGATTATTTTTTTATTAGCCTTCGAAAAGGAAAAATCTGAGTTTAACACAACCCACACCGTCTATTGATCGGTGCGAGCAAAACAATAAATCACTCAAACCTTTTGCTTAGCCTCTACTAAGTCAAATCCTGCGTACACCACACACCACACACACACACACACACACACATATTATAATAATATTATATATATATACTATATATATTAATATTAATATATATATATTCATATATATTATATATATATATATAATATATATATACTATTATATATTAATATATATATATATATATATATTATATATAAATATATCCCTCAATCTTTGCCCCCCTAAATGAAATCCTGTCTACTCCAGTGCTGGGGCCACTATTGTTCCTCAATATATATTAAATGATTAGACCAGGGACTTAAATGCAAGGTTTCTATAGTTTGCACGGATGATTACCAAGAGTTGGCCACTCAGTAGGAATAGTGAAGGGTGATAAAGATTCAAATGATCTGAACTTCTTGAGGGGCAGATAAGTGGGGAAATGAATTTTAATTGTAAAATGTGTTAAGGTTCTTCACCTAGGCTACTCAAAATAAAATATTTAACTACGATATGAATAAGGGAATTGGCTTGAGTCTGTGAAACCAAGAAAAAGATTTAGTGTGATTATAAGCAGTAATTGAAAGTTAGCTAATTCAGTGTTTGGAAGCAAATAGAATAAAAATAATAAGATGCTGGGCATAATAAATCGCAATGTCTGTTTACTAGAGCAATGAAGTTAATAAGCTAACAAGATAATAACTAGTACAGGCCGGAAAGGCTGTAAGACATATTGGCACAAGCATTCGAGGCCCTTATTTAAAGAAAGACTTAGTATAGACTAGGAGAGAGACTGCCAACGTAGAGCAACAAGGGTAATTTCTGGGTTTGAGGGTAAAAAGCTATAGAGGAGAGGCTGAAGGAGTTAGGAATGTTTTCTGTAGAAGGCGATTTCTCAGAGGGACATGATACAAGGACTACAAAATATTTACATCATAGTAAAACACGGACAGGTGACCAGGGGCATAATAAGAAAAATAAGAAGAAAGCATGCACCAATCTGATAAAGAAAGATTCTTTTGCAAGTAATAGGGTTGTTAAATTTTTGAAATGAGTTTGCCACAGGAGGTTGCTGAGTGCAACTCAATTTGCAAACATTTAAGAAGGGACTGGATAGGTATATGGTAGTTTGGGTACCAATAGTATATTTTAACTAAGCCAAATTTGCTGGTTCTTAGTTGCTGTAGTTTTTATGGTTAATTGCATGTTACTATAAAGTTATTAAAGCTGTAGGTTTGTTGGCATGTATATACTGTGGATTTAGTTTTTAGTTTTTTTTACTTTAGTTGTAGATTTTGTGCATAAACAAGTTGACAAGCCATAGGGTGCTTTGTGGAGTTGCATGAGCATGTTTTAGACTTTGTGTATTCTGTATATAGTGATTGACAAGCCCTAGGGTGCTTTGTGGATTTGCATGAGCATGTTGTTTGGTGATTGGTTCTGTTGGCTTGACTGGGACAGTCTTAAAAGGCCCATGTGGCTTCTTACTATCTTTTTATTTCTAATGTTCTAATGTAAAAAATAGATATCTGAATATTTTAAGTTGTTTGCTTTTACCAGATCCACAAACTAGTGTTACGATGTTCCGGTTATTCATTTGCAAATACTACAGCCGTAGAAAATATTTTTACTACATCAAAAAAAAATACCGGCAATTTCTAAAATCATTAAACATCAGGTCAGATAGAATGGTCGTCTCCCACTTGATTAAACAAAGAAATTCTTTTCACCATTGCAAATAAAACTTGTCGTAATGGAAAAAAAAAATTCAGCACCAATGTGAAAATTTTTCAACATAATTGCTCGATGCCAAAATTAGGGAAGGATATTTCGTTGAATCTCAATTTCATGAACATCTCCTAGGTAATTAATTATACAAATGGCTACAAGCCAAAGAAAAAAATGGACATGGAACTAATTTTGATCTGTTGCAGTTCATTTTCATGGATAATATAAAACCTCGGACAAGAAAGAATGGATTATGACTATGAGACTATATTAATAAAGTTAAATGACTGGCTTAAAAATGTGATAGTGCAATTCTAAACTTTTATCTCGATTTTTTTATGTACTCTTAATTGTGGAAATGGAAGTGAGAAAAGATATTGCTAAAATGGAGAAACGAGTCAAAAAAGGGGAATGGAGTCCATTTTCGACACGTGACTTTGTGATCTTTGCTGGACCTTATAAAATATGTTCCATTTTCGGAACAACATAAAAATTATATATATAAAAAAATATGTTTTGATGTGCTTAGTAACATAATGTATATTTTTTCTATATATATATATAATATATTATAATATATATATATATATATATATATATTATATATATATTTTTGGAACAACATAAAAATTATATATATATAAAAAAAAAAATGTTTTGATGTCCTTAGCAACATTGTTATTTTTTTTATTACTAATATGCTAAAAAAAATTATTTCTTCTTTCTGTTTATACAATTTACATTAATAAACTCCAACTAAAATTAAAGCAAAGTGATATAATGATACATGAATAAATTTAGAGCTTCACTAGCAAAAAAAAAATATAAACAATAGCAAATTGATAATTTTTTATTGCCTACTAGGATCCAGACTAGGATTGGCCGAGCATCAGAATTTTGCGCACCGCATGGTACAAGAGTAAACGCATCACGCACGGCACCGCACCGCATCGCACCACCCAAGAGTAAGCGCATCGCGAACCGCACCGCACACGCATACGCACCAACACCGCAACGCACCACTATATTTCAATGCGCTCCGAGCTCCACACAGCATTTCTAAAATGGCACCGCACCGGGACATTGGAATTGTGTACCGCACCGCACCGCACCACATCGAACCGCACTGCACCGCACCTGGTGCGTCGGCCAACCCTAATCCAAACTCCTTTTAAAACCCCTTTTAAAAATCAGCATGAAACAGTGAAAATTTGTTGTCCAGAGTAACAAATCAATAATAATAATAATAATAATAATAATAATAATAATAATAATAATAATAATAATAATAATAATAATAATAATAATAATAATAATAATAATAATAATAATAATAATAATAATAATAATAATAATAATAAAACCTTACCCTTGTTTTCCAAAGGTGAACTTCTTTGGAGCCAGGCCTCATCATATTATCATTGACATCATCAACAATGATTACAATTGGTTGAGTACGAATCAAGTGGGCGGAGTCACTGAGAGTGACGTCAACAATCAAATGACGGTTTTCTTCTCTGTCTAATTCTATTAGGGTCCAAACTTCTGCTCCACCACGCCCACTGTCAAGTTCTGTTGAAAAAGAAATGAAAATTTAAAAGTTAAATGACAGTATCATAACATATATATGCAGTTTTATTGTTATAGTGTAATTTAGCTACTTTCCGTTGTAAAGTGATATAATGAAACAACATTGTACTTTATGACTGGCATACGCAAAAAGGGGGTTGAGGGGCTACAGACTCCCGAAAAGTTTAAAAATTCTTCGTACACTAGTGTAATTTATAAATGGTAACGGTATAAATAAATTCTCAGCAGAATATGAGATTTTAGCCATGCACATTTCCTTTGCAAATGCATTGAAGCACTACAAGTGTTTACGCAACAAAAGTGATATAAAAATATGATAAACATCTTAAGATGTGCGCTCCAATAAAAGCTAAACAACTCAGAATGTCCTCAAGTTAAAATCTCTGCTTAATATTTCTCACAATTTTAATTTATATATATATATATATATATATATATATATATATTTATATAAAATAATATATAGAGTACAGATATTATTATTTAATCGATATATAATATATACTATATATATATATATATAAATATATATAAGCAGTTCACTACCACGCATTCACGGGTTGGGCCTTTTCAAAGGAGAAGGGAAGACAAATAAAACCAGAACCAAAACCCATCCAAGTCCTATGCTTAAGCGCAAAATTCCTCAGGTGAGGCCGCAGACGTGATGTTTAAAGTAAGGGAAATTAAATTGAGTAGGAAACACAGAAGATAGGCAAGGAGTTTCACAGAAAATAAATAGCTGGAAAGAAAGAGGCACCAAATGAACAAGTCTGGGGTTTTTAATACTCATAGGCGAGAGCAAGGCACCCTTGTGATACGAGGGCGCCACGCAAGGTGGTGGACGGCTAGAGGCCAACTCCGCCGAGGCATCTCCGCTGTAGTAGCCTATAGAAAAGAGATACTGTGCCAACGTCAAC
>JABUQX010067047.1:0-5000 GCA_015478945.1 Trachelipus rathkii | reverse complement strand
AGTTTGAAAGATCAGAGCGGCTTCCTTATTTCGGAATAGGTTGGACATGTGCGAGCTTCCAACACTGAGGGAAAGTGATAGTATTGAGACATAGGGAGTATAGTTGAACGAGAGGCGGGGATAGCACGGAAGCACACTCCCTCAAAACTTGGGGAGGAATGCCATCTGGGCCACCCGTCTTCCTATCCTTCATAGCCTTCAGGGCCCTATGACCCGAACTCAAATGTAATAATCACAGGCCAAAGACATAGACACCTGGAGAGGAGAAGAGGAGGAAGAGAAATGCCAGAATCGTCTAGGGTTGAGTTAGAGGAAAATAGGAGGCCGAAGAGATTGGCCTTTTTCAGTTGGAGAATTAACAACAGAAACTCATCAGAGGAAAAGGAGATTTACAGAAGTTGCTAGAGTGTTTTTGGCAAGATGCCAGAAGATTTGTCAAGTAGGAGAACCAAGGAATTAGGCAGCGCACTTTCGTTTGATGAAAGCCCGCTTTGCTCTTCGAAGAGTATCCCCTGCAACGATTTCTAGCTTAAATGAAAATTGGGGCGAGAGTTATTGGAGAACCGAGAATTTTCCACCCCCAATACGACTGTATCTAGCCTGAATGGCCAGAGAACAAGCACAATCGAACGAACCATGGTTTATGAGGAGAGAAAGATAAGTTGAAGAAGGAATGAACTTGCTAGTCCATCAACGATTACAGCTCCCAACTTATTATTTTTAAATATTTATACATCCATCATTATTCCTAACTGAGGTAGGCCAATTTGCTATCCATCTGCAACTTGTAAACCTTAGCATTTAGTCAGCCTTGTCTAAATATTTATATACATATATGAGGAAAGCCAATTGACCTCAAAGAAATCGTTACGGAACCACAAACATGTCTCGCTCATTGTCCATTAAATAAATTCTTCTTCATACTATTAACTATAATTATTATTATTATTATTATATTATATTATTATTATTAATTATTATATTATTATTATTAAATTATTATTATTATTATTATTATTATTATATTATTATTATTCTTTTTAACGACTTTTTTATTATTTTTATTAATTATTATTATTATTATTATTATTATTATTATTATTTTTGGAAATATTATATTATTATTATTATTATTATTATTATTATTATTATTATTATTATTATTATTATTATTATTATTATTATTATTATTATTATTATTATTATTAATTATTAATATATTATATTATATTATTTATTATTATAATTATTATTATTAATAAAAATTATTAAATGTTAAAATTATTATTCTTCCATTATTATTATTATTATTATTATTATTATTATATATTATATTATTATTATTATTATTATTATTATTATTATTTTATTAATCATTATTATTATTATTATTATTATTATTATTATTATTATTATTATTATTATTATTATTATTATTATAATATAATTAGTTATATTATTATTATTGTTATTATATTATTATTTATTTATTAATGTTATTATTACTATTATCACTGGCCAAGAAAAAAAAAGTTTTTGCTGCCAAGGATATTTTATCGAATTTATAGTCTATCGGGTTTGATAATTTCCAGAAATGACATCTAGTTTTCCAAAGATGCTTAAGTACTAGAGATACAGGGTGTTCCAGATTTACTCTTATACAAATATCTTTTTTAATGCATATTTTACATTAATATCGTTTTATTTCTTTTTAAGGGGCTTACCTTTATATATACTTTATTTTTTTCTATTTTCAGAACACTATGAGTACTTCACGAAGAGCCTGTTTGAATAACCCCAATGTATTCTGCTACATCTGTGGTGAATATTGCCAGGAGAACCAAAGAAGAAATATTTCTAACTTTGTGAAGCAAGCATATCTGGCATACTTTGGAATGAAACTCGGAGACCAAGATAAGTATTGGGCTCCCATATGGTCTGTAAACGTGTGTCGAAAATCTAAGTTAGTGGAAAAAATTGGACGAAGGAAAGGTTTAAAATTTGGTGTGCCTATGGTATGGCGGGAGCCAAAGAATCACCACAGTGACTGTTATTTTTGTTTGGTTAATGTGAAAGGTATCAATCGTTACAAGAAACGTAAATTTGAGTATCCGGATTTGGAATAAGCAAGGCGACCTGTACCACACTCCGACGATGTCCCCATCCCAGTGTTCACTACACTTCCAGACCTAGCATTGTCTGATGAAGAAGATATCCAGGATTTGGTGTGCACACGTGCAGATAGTGGTAGTGAATATAAAGAAAGTACTTCTACACAGCAACAGTTCTCCCAGGAAGAGATCAATGATTTAGTACGAGAGTTAAGTCTCTCCAAGCAAGATTCTGAGTTTTTAGCATCTAGACTAAGTGAAAAGAACTGTCTCAAGGCCGAATGTAAAATAACTTTTTTTCGGACAAGAGAGGTAGTACTTCTTCCATATTTCATTGAAGAAGAAGACCTAGTATACTGTAGGAACATCCCTGGACTCCTACTCCAAATGGGGTTATCTAAATACCGACCAGAAGATTGGAGATTGTTTATGGATAGTTCAACGAGAAGCTTGAAGTGTGTTTTATTGTACAATGGCAATAGTTATGCATCGATTCCAATAGGTCACTCAACAAAACTGAAAGAGGAATATGAAAATATAAAAATGATCTTGCAGAAGCTTAGATATAATGAACACCAGTGGTCTAAATGCGTTGATTTGAAGATGGTCAACATCTTACTTGGGCAGCAAAGCGGATATACTAAGTACCCTTGTTTCATATGCTTGTGGGATAGTAAGGCTAAAGAAGACCACTGGGAAAAAGTTGTATGGCCTGCTAGGGAAAATATGACTGTAGGTGCATCAAATATCATTAACGAACCACTGGTTGACAGGTGAAAAATTATTTTCCCACCACTCCACATCAAACTAGGACTGATGAAGCAATTTGTTAGGGCCCTAGACAAAGATGGTGAATGTTTCAAATATATTTGCAGATTTTTCCAGGGTTGAGTATGGAGAAACTCAAAGCTGGAATCTTTAGCGGCCCTCAAATTCGCCAAATCATCAAGGATGACAATTTCATAAATTCCATAACTGATATTGAAGCATCTGCCTGGAAAAGTTTTGTCTTGGTTGTTCAGAACTTTTTGGGCAACCATAAATCTGCCAACTATGTAGAACTCGTACAGAAAATGCTTTCAGACTTCAAAAATTTGAATGCTAATATGAGCATAAAAGTTCACTTTCAACATAGTCACTTAGATCGGTTTCCGGATAATCTAGGATGTTATAGTGAGGAACAAGGGGAGAGGTTCCATCAAGATATCAAGGTGATGGAAGAAAGATACCAAGGAAGATGGGATACACACATGATGGCAGACTATTGTTGGAGCCTTCAACGTGATTGTCCACATTCTGCACACAAAAGACAATCATATAGACAGCGATTTGTAATGCATTAATTGTGATTTCATTGTACTGAATTGAATGTTTTGACCTATTAGCATTTTATGTACTTATTCATTAACAATTTGATATATATCTTTCGTGTTTTTTTTTGTGAATTACGTTACAACCTAACATAAATTGTTGTTATTAATGTATTTTTGTGACCACCCTGTATCTCAAAAACTAGAGCCAATCTAGGAAACGGAGGTCATATTCGGAATCAGGGCAACAAGTTACCTATAAAATGACCTTCAAATGTTTTGCCGCAAATCTTTGTTGGCCAGTGTTATTATTATTATTATTATTATTATTATTATTATTATTATTATTATTATTATTATTATTATTATTATTATTATTATTATTATTATTATTATTATTATTATTATTATTATTATTATTATTATTATTATTATTATTATTATTATTATATTATTAATTATTATTATTATTATTATTATTATTATTAAAATTAAGAGACTTAAGGAATCAAAAAATTTTGATCTCTTAAATAATTTCGGAGGGTTGAACCCCTGACATATATATATATATATATATATATATAATATATATATATATATATATATAAATATATATAATATTTATTATATATATATATATAATACGATAGTATATATATATTATATATATATATATATATATATATATATATATATAAAATTATATATGTGTGTGTTTATATATTTGTGTATAAAACAATTATATAATATATATATATATATCTAATATATATATATAATATATATTTCTATCCAGATTTTATAATAATATAAAAATTGATAATTTATACATATATTATTCTTTCTTCTTTCTTTTCTTTGTTTCTTTATCTCCTTCTAATTTTCCCAAGAATGGAGTTAGGGCGTGACGAGCTCGGAAAAAACCAGTAGAAGAACATGACATAAGTCGAAAAAGAAAAGCCCAGCCTTAACCGCCCCCTCAGATTACGATTAATTAGTAAGCACTCATCTCAGTCAGAAATCCACTCGTAAAATGCTTCATTGGGACAGGCGATGGACCCTCATATATGGAGATCGTCAATGTTTAAAGGGTTCATCCCTTGGCTTAGGTGGGCACACCGGATAACCCCTCAGCAAATCCTCCGCCATTTCACGTCTGTTATACAACCTTTCTTTCTCGGCCTCTTCGCCTCTACGCAAACTCACATTTCTCTCCTTCAAACTTCATTCGTTTACTGACGCAATCCACTTTTTTCGGTCCCCCAGCCGGTCGGTTCCCAACACACTCCCACTATACATCCACTTAACTAACCGACTATCATTCATCATCCTTTCCACATGACCAACCATCTCAACATAACTTTCATTTATTCTCTCGTCTACCCCTTTCTTCACACCACCACCACTCCTCTAATAAGTTCATTCCTCATTTTATCAATTTTTTTTTACACCTAACACGCCCCTAGATTGTCCATCTGAAGCACATTGAACTTTAGATCTATGCTTCTTATTCCAGACCATTGTCTCACTACTATACAATAACACAGGTAACAAACAATACCCTCATGTAAGAACCACC
>JABUQX010067046.1:42500-50254 GCA_015478945.1 Trachelipus rathkii | reverse complement strand
GTTGTACTTCGTTCAAATCGGAACCGTTTTCGCATTTATCGTCATTGAAACGCTTTCGCGTTTTCGTGCGCCCTTCACTATATATATATAACCAACCTTATATATATATATATATATGCTGCTATATATATATAACCTTGTAACCAGTAGCATATATATGCCTATAGCGCTGCTGCTCACTACCTTTCTTGCTGCTGCTGCTGTATATATATATAGCGGGCGTTCACGCAGAAGGGGATGGACCTCGGACTAACTGCGAAAATAATATATATACTTATATATATATATAGCATGTACTAACTCTGCTGCTGCTGCTCATATATAACGCCTTGCTCTGTATGTATATAGCATAATATAACATCTTATATCATGTATATATATATATATATATATAACCAACCAATAATATATATAATATATATATATATATGGCATATATATATATAGCATATACATATATATGCTTTTATATATATATATATATAATATATATAACAATAAATATATATATATATATATATATATATATATATATATATATATATATTATATAATATTAATATATATATATATATATGTATGTAATAATATAATATATATATATAGTAATAATAATAATAATATATGTATATATACACCATAATAATAATATATATATATGTATATATATATGTAACTTATACTCTTTCTATATAATATATGTATACCATATGTACAGTAGCAATAATATAAGCCAACTAGCATATGTATGCCTTATATATATAATATATATATATATATTATATATATGTATATATATATATATATGCTTATAATAATAACAATAATAATAGCTGCTCTTTCTTGCTAATATGCTAACAATAACCAGCAGCCCAGCCTTATGTATATGTAATATATATATGTACCTATATATATATATATAATATATGTATATATAGCATAACTATAACTCTTTGCTCACCAACAACAACCAATAATACTCTGTATATATATAATAATATACATATATATATATCTTGTAACATATTTATATATATGTATATTATATATATATGTATATAATATAATAATAATAATATCATATAATAATAATAATATATATATATATAATATATATAATAATAATATACTATATATATATATATAATAATAATATATATGAAATAACAACATATATGAATATATTCTATGTATATATATAATATATATATATATACTTTATATATATATAATATATAATATGTAATATATATATATATATATATACTTATATGTTTATAATAAATATTATATATATATATATATATATAGCAGCATATATATATATATATATATATATAACTTATATATATATGCCTATATATATATATATCCCACCCTCAGTCGATTTACCTTGGTGGGTGGGATCTGAATACTATTGGGCGGGAGTAGACTGCCCTTCCAGTGTCCTAGAGAGAGAGAACGGACTTTTTTTTTTTTTTTTTTTTTGAATTCCAACTTGTTTGGAAGGAAGAATGGAAAAGGTTGCCCTCTTCTTTTCCCATCACCTGGGCCCTTGGGCTATCCAGTGCCTCTTCCCGCGTGGGTTTTCAGTTCACCCCACACTCCCTCCCTAATGGATGGGTATAGTTGAAAAACCAGTAATTTATGCTCATCCCCATTCGGGCGGCGCTAATTGTGAACCCTAGGCCTTGGCTAACACTGAGGGGGCCGTTTCTGCACTTTGGTGTATTATCTCAGGCTTTGCGTGAAGACTATAGGTGCCATGGTACGCAGGTGGGTCACCGACATGGGGGTTCTGTGAAGAGGATCTTCAGGCCACATCACAGCCCACCGAGGTGGGGTCCAGTAATTGTGTGGGTCTCTGGACTGTGACCTGCTGTGGAGAGGATTACTACCCTTCCTTATGAATTATACGCCTTTCCAGCCCATCCTCTGTTATTTACGTTTATATCTCATTTGCTTTATTGTTATGCTGTTCATCCATGGAGACGAAGTTTGGGTAAAATTTTTATGGAAAAGCCCTTGAATGAAATAACGTGTTTAAGCCAAGGCTGAGCCAAACAACATCAGGAACAATTACCATCCTGTCCAGGTACCCAGCCTGACTACCGCGGTCCCTACTGCTTTAGACTGGTACTATGCTTTACTTCCCTTCTCTTACACCTAGGGGTCCTTTTGGAATTTCATCGATTCGTCAACCAGCAAACCCCGAACACCCCAGGTCGCCCCAACGAGAATCAAAACTATCCCGCAAAGGTGCCCCCGTAACAGTCGTTCTCATTCGTTTACTCCATACGCTCCCCCTCCAGGAATGCCAGCAGACATGTCATTCCCGATTTTATTACATACTGCGATCCACTACCTACAAAGCTCTTTGAGCACAGAACCGGCACTGTAGTGATGCACTATAAAACGTCCTAGGAGTTGAGATCCTCCAGTCACATTGATGAGGAATGGGTCCATTCTCGTAATAAAAGCTGCTAACAGAAATCAAAGTTCCATTCTGTCATCCTTAACGTCTCTCGCAAATATTCCTCTTATCCACTCCTGATGAAATAAAAAACACATCTAAAGGCACACTGACTTGTTATAAACAGAAGACGAATTTAGCTGTCATTATGGAAGAAAATCTCCAACAGAAAAGATTTCCAGTTTCAAACATTTATAGATTTCCCCATCGCCGGGAAACTCCCGACAAACCAAACCCCCGTTACTGCTGAATTTTAATACCCCTTATCCACCTACAAAGGTCAAAATAGGGTTCACAAGCCACAGTGTTCGCACGTTTATCCTTCGCCCCAGACGTTGCTTCAAATGTCAACGGTTTGGTCATCCCAATACTGTAGGGGACAAAGGATGATATGCCCCTAGCATCACACGGAGGTATTTCACACCCATGTGAAAGTACTCCCTAA
Organism: Trachelipus rathkii; assembly: GCA_015478945.1. Classification (NCBI taxonomy): domain Eukaryota; kingdom Metazoa; phylum Arthropoda; class Malacostraca; order Isopoda; family Trachelipodidae; genus Trachelipus; species Trachelipus rathkii. The sequence goes on along the minus strand of JABUQX010067046.1, from coordinate 47,336 downwards.
CTGTAAGAAACTGTAGAGAGGACTCCACAGTGCTTTTTCTTTCAAATGCCCGTCTTACCTGTTTGAACAGGGGGTTTTGGAGATATGTACCATACATAAATTGAGCAGGAGAGTGCTATACGCCAACTCAAGAAAAATATAGACAAATTAAAAAATCAATCATACAATTACAGCTACCTCCCCCTTCCGCGTGTTAATCTGCCAACACAACCCCATCCTAAAGAACTCCTCTTTTAAATTCCATTGAAACTCAGGCATGTACTGCAACCTGTCTGCCACTGCCCACACTACTAACTTCTCAAAGAGTACAAAACGACCCATGAATTCAATCTCCGTCAAGCTATCTGAACAAAGTTTATCCCAGTACCAACTATCAACAAATTGGCAATAAAACTAATCTGGTTCATCCATTACAAAAATTCGGAAACTTGTTTCTTGCCAAATTTTACTGTCCCACATTATACCAAGGCAGTTCGCAAAACCTATGCAGCAGGACAACGGTCTCTTTGTTCCCGCAATTCGCCTCCACTGTCAAAATCCTGAAAAAGATGACTTTCAAACACAAGAAAGAATATTAGCCAAGTTAAAGTTTATTCAATTAAAATATAGAGCATCCGATTTTTAAACAGAAACACAGTAACCCCAGACGTAAAGAAAATGCAACTCAGAAGGGGAACCTCGCTAGCCATAAGTCTACTACAGGACACAAAAGCATAAGGCTGATAGTTGTACTAAAACAATCCAGCTAACAACCCACCAATAGTAACCATCTAACAGTCTACAAGATGAGAAGGTCTACAGCTCTCTAGCTCTTGGGTCTTCTCATAACTCTTCTCACAATTTCCCTTTATCAGCACTCTAAAAAGGATTCTGCTGAGAGATGAATTGGATGGCAGCTTAAAAATGGGCTTGATGTGATAAACTCATTCTCGCACCTAATGCCTCCTGCGCTTCAAGGAAAGGTGAGATGGAAAACTAATTCAGCGCTAAGCAATCCCATAGTAGCTCACAAGCGTTCTGGGTCTGAGGCATGAAGAGAAAAGACCTAGGGTCCCCATTCTCCAATCAAACTGCCCAATTTCCCAAAATCATCCCGCATGATGGTACTTGGAAAAATCTCCAGTATCCAGACCTGCCAATCCAGTAAGATCTCCTTATTGGAAATCGATAATATTTCAGCTTCCCAGCACATTCTCAAAAACAATTCCCTTCTGGTGACACTTCCTTCCCTTCCCATTTCCATGGAAACAACTCTATGTCCTCCACATTTCACAGATACCAGCACGCCCAGCGAATACCTGACTACCGCTCTCATTGAAAAACATGAGCATTATGGATTGCTCTTTATTAACTCAACCCAGACCCACACATAACAAGTTGGACTTGGTTGAATTCAACATATCTCATTCATGGGTGAGAAGCTTCTTCATCAAAAAATACACCCCACAGGCTTCCCCACTCCCAAAGGATACATACAACATAAATCTCTGGTGATTGACTACTAATGCACAGGATTTGTTGCCCCCTCTCGCCGAGACCCCACGTCTCAACCGTCTCTCTGCATCGAAGACCTACGCTGCACCACGTAGTCACATGGGACAATTGTCTCTAAGGACCATCATAATATTCATAACTCATCATGACCACTTTCCTTCAATGGAATTGTCGTGGCTATTACTCTAATTTCGAAGAACCTGTTCAACCTAATAAACATATGTACCAAAGTGTGTATATGTTTGCAGGAGCTTCGACTATGTCATCGTGACTTCTTTCAGCAAATCCGAATATAAATCACTTGATTTAACCTCTATAGAGAGAAGAAGTGACAATGATGGGAGAGAGATTGCAGAATACTCATTCCTGAAATCTGTCCCCTATTCGCCCAGTCCCTCTCAAAATTTAAACTTCGGCTGAGTGGCGGCTTTGAATTCACTTGTCCACTTTGCTGCTGTATGTTCAATCTACTTGGCTCCAAGTAGTGAATTTACTAAGGTTCGGCTTAGCTGATCTTTTTAAACGGCTCCCTACTCCGGTTGTTATACTTAGGAGACTTCAACCTCCGCCACCCATTATGGGGCGACTCTGTCACTTCGCTAAGTTCAAGATCTTAATAGATCTCCCAACCCCCCTTTTCCCTGGGATGCTTTAACACAGGACTCCCTACCTTACGAACGTTTAGATACACACACTTCTTCTTGTTTTTGGTCTTTCACTTTTGCTCCAGCTCCCTTATGGTCGCTTTACCTGGTCCCTTTTTTGATTATTTATTTGGCAGTGATCTTTACCCAATAGCTTTAAATGAGCTTGTTTCCAAGCCCAATGCAAAAACCTAACTCCAGCTGGCATGATCGGGCGGAGTGGGCTCCTTTTTATCGGGCCACAGCTTCATCCTTCCTTTCTCCTTTCAATAACCGATTTCAGACTGCTGATGATGCCTTTCGCTTCTTCAGAAAGTCCGTCATCCCGGCAGCGGAAGCTTGCATTCCACTGCAGTCTTCCTCAGGCAGGGGAGGTCGGCAGCCTGGTGTTGGTCCCAGAGTGCGCACAGAAGCCAACCTAGAGAAGAGAAATACCCAGGAAGCCACAAAAGGACCCAGCTTACCCCAAAAACATGAAATTATTTTTAGAGCAGCCGCAGCGAGATCTGATTTAATCGTCAAACGCGTAAACAATATATTTACATATCGACTGTTAACTCCACAACTCCCCCTTCCTCCTTTGGTGTGGAAAGTTACACAGAAAATATCTCATTGCTCAATAACTCCTCACCCACAGTCCTCCACGTTATGGGCCTGACCCGCAACTGTTACGATCTGCTAACTCCTGCGGCTGTAGCGGATGCGTTAGGTTATAGCTTCGCTAGCCATTCCAGTTCATTCCGCTACACTGAAGCCTTTCAAAAAGGCAGGGCTTGACAAAGCACTACCGAACTTTTCAACAGCATTAGGGAGAAGATCATGCTACAACCGTCTTTTTACACTTGTAGAGTATCAAACCACCATTGTGGCAAATAACAAGGTGAGTTGCCCTTAAATTTGAGCAGCGTTTCATTCCCACATCATGCTCTGTCATGTATCCATCCTTCGACGTCCAGCATTTTGCTACATTTATATAATAATAAATCTGGATCGAATCTTCTTTCATCTATTTGGAATACAGTCTTTAATTCCCTATTCCAAACCTGGAAAGATCGAAGTTGTGAACAACCAAGACCAATTTCGTGACCTGTCACTCCGTAAATTAATGGAGAAAATGGTTTCTGGCCACCTCCCTGTTCTGGAGAGCCGTCAAACTTTCTCAAACTTCCAATTTGGTTTCCGCAAAAATCGTTCGACTGCGGACCCCTTGGTAAAACTTAGACCATATGACATCGGGAAGCTTTCTCAGCGATGGGATGGTTCTTGAATTATTTTTGACGCTTGAAAAAGCTTACGACACAACGGTGGAGAAATGGGTTCTCCGCGCTTACTCCATTCGCTTAGTTTCGAGGACAATGGCTTCCTCTTTCATCTAAATGCCTTCTGTCAAAAACAGATCTATCAGGTTCGGTGCTCTTCTATTCTGTCACGCCACTTTCTGGATGAGGCGTTCCCATAGTAGTGTTTTCAGTAGCTTTACTATTTGCTCTGGATTTAATGATATCACTTTACTTCTAGCCAGCAACTGTCAATTTTCTCTATGTCGATGACCTTGCATTATACATAGCCGGTGCCAGGCTGCCTTTTTTCGAACGGCAACTTCAACTAGCTATTAAATATTTCACAATGGGGTAACTCCCTTGGCTTCCATTTTTCTCCCACCAAAACCTCAGAGCGCTTTTGAAAAGAATCAGGGAGACGCAACCTTCTTCCAGCGAACTAATCTTATACAGTTCGCCCCTATTCCTGCTACTTCACCAGGTCAAATTTCTAGGACTCATTCTAGATGACCACTTTAACATATGCACCACATATTAAACACCTGAAAACAACTTGTCATCGCGCGCTTTGACCTATTACGTCATTTCGCCTCAAAATCTTGGGGCACTGATCGCAAGTCCCTGTTACGCCTCTAAATCGCAGTAATCCGATCGAAACTGAGGACATGGCTGCAGTGTACAGTGGACGCCTCACGGCACCTACTACACCCTATTAGTCAGCATCAAATGAGGCGATCAGATCTCCACTGGAGCTTTCCGGTCATTACCCCTCAGGTGACCACGGGGTTCTTGAAAACCAATGTGATGCCGCTCTCTGGAGAGAATACATTATGTGTACAGATCCCATCTTTGGTTTTACAAGAGCTGACACCGTCTATCTCGACACCAGATTTCTTGAAGATGCCACAGAATCCAATTACTGATCATTTGGCACGGTTCTGCTTTTTATCCTAAAATTCCTTAATCCCTTTGCGCAAGGTGCTGCCTTTCTCTTCCGACGAAAGGGCACACACCATAAGCTATTCACACTCCACTTGTTTGCTTAGCTCTGACTCTCTTTCAAATCAGCCATCCAGCACTTCCTATTAAACATCATTCCTGTCTCATTCTGCAGTCCATGATGAGTTTACTCAGTGTTTACTGACGGCTTTGGGCTCAGGGAATAGTGTGGACACATCGCTTTGTCTTTCTGACCACAACACTCTCCCCACTTACCCTCCCCCTCAGCTTCAATTTTTACGACAGGAATTAATGGCTAACAATGGTGCCTTTCTCGAGAATTCTAATCCCTTAAGCCAAGATCATCTTACATAATAGAACTATTCAGATTAAACAAGCTCTCTACAGAAGCGCTTCAGGTACTTATTCTAAAAACTTACTAATGGTATTCGCTGTACAACAATTTCTTGGGCTGCTCC
>JABUQX010067046.1:12500-37500 GCA_015478945.1 Trachelipus rathkii | reverse complement strand
GTAATAACAACAATTATTTTTTGTGGGGAACACGATTTACCTCTACAAGGTTCAGAACAACATGAAAGGATTTTCGAAGATCTAATTCGTTTGCAAATAGATTCTGGAAATAATGAGTTGAAACTCCTTACAGGTGAGGCCAAAAATGCTACTTATAAATCGGCAAGAATGAGGGTTGTAAAAAACCCGGGGTCAGACCAAAAAAAACCAGCCCAGCTGGTTTTTTTGAGTTTTTTTTGGTTTAATTTTGCTTTGTGCTTTTTAAAGCTACTTGGGAAAATAAAATGATCAATAGTAGGAATTTGCTTTTGTGCTATCACGTTTTTTAGTATTATTTGACAAATATATTATTAATAAATAGGTATAAAATTTACAAATTAGACATATAATTTGGTAACAGACATTGTCCAATTCCCACTGCTGAATGAATGTCATTGCCTAATTGGTGAAACTTGTAAAGGTAAATTGTATTGCTATTATAACAGATAATAAAACACACCTGCTCAAATATAAGTTTAAAGAACTAAGTTAATTTTCATCCAATCACAGGTAAGGCTCAGGATATGAAAAAACATGTTTTTACATACCTTAAAGCCAAAAAGCGGAAAAATAATTCTCGACCAATCACATGCGCGGTCATATAGAGATAAGGATTACTCCGTCCACTCACAAGAAAGGAAAGTATTTCCTTCTTACCTGCTTAAAGGATCTTACCGATCTAACATGTTTCAGTTTGAAATATATTTATAAAAATAATAATAACATTGATTCTCGATTCTTGTCTATACTGGAATTAACTTTTGACCTGGTATTAGGCTTAAAACAGCCCGGGGTACAAAAAGGCTTATCCTAAATTTAGGCCTAAAGTAGTTATTTCAACACATTTTACAGTAAGAGATCAGTTTCGTATCTGTAAGGTGCGCCTTTTGTTATTGTTTTTTGTGTTTGGAATGTCGAAATGTACATAGATAATAAAAATAATAATAATAATAATAACTTAATAATAATAATAATAATAATAATAATAATAATAATAATAATAATAATAATAATAATAATAATAATAATAATAATAATAATAATAATAATAAAAATCAAATCCGAATTATTTAAAAAACTTTGAAATATTTTTGTTTAACATTGAATGAATAATATAAATGTAAGTGAATAATTGTTATTTTTAAATAAAAACCTAGAATGATTTTAATAAAATACATGTTATGTTAACAGAGAAGAACTTATTTTGCTATTTTTATACTTATTACATGGCTAAAGATGATGTAAAGAAGTAAGTCAATAGAACAAAACGTGGTATGGCTTGGTGTAGAGGGTTGCTAGGGTCTTGCCTTACTGATTTACTGATTTATTGCTTTAGGGGTACGTAAAATATATGTTTTTTTAATAAAATTTCATAATTTTTAGTAAAAATTATTTTAAAACTTGATATAAAATTTATAAACAAAAAGTATTAATATTTAATTATAAATTTTAAATTCTTTGTTCAAAGATCATGATTTATTATAGAAGATTTAAGAAACTTTGAAATAAATTTAGTTATAATTGAATGAGTAATATAAATGTACGTGTTTAATTAAAACATAAAATGTTTTAATAAATTATATGTTATGTTCATACAAGAACTTATTTGATATGTTTAAACAGTGTATATTTTGATGAAGCACCCAATGTGTGTGTGTGTGTGCGAACGTGTTTGTGTGTGGTTGTGTGTGTTTTTGTGTTGGAATGTCAATGTACATAGATGCTAATAATAGACATGAAGTAAAATGACTGGAGGTATAATAAAGCAGTAATAATAATAATAATAATAATAATAATAATAATAATAATAATAATAATAATAATAATAATAATAATAATAATAATAATAATAATAATAATAATAATAATAATAATAATAATAATAATAATAATAATAATAAAACAAATCCGCCTTTTTTAAAACTTTCAAATAATTTTTAATAGTTAACTTAAGAATTGAATAATATAATGAGTTACAGTTTTAGGATCCTAAAAATGTTTTTAATAAATAGTCTCATTATATGTTAAAATATGATTAAAACAGTAAAAGGAGTAAAATCATTAAAAGCAGTAAACAAAGGCCTACCTGAGTACCATTGTTGCTGGGGCAAAAATGCGCTGTGATTGTTTACTGCTTTATCATCTGTAAAGTATATGTTTTTAATAAATTTCGACAATTTTTAGTAAATACAATGATTATATATCAGACACTTTGGGTTTTTCTTCTTACATTCAATTTTAAAAAATTTATAAATAAAAAAAAGTATTTAAACAAAAATTAAAATATAAAATAAAAACATAATGATAATAAATATATAATGTATAGGTGCATGTGTGTGTGTGTGTGTGTAATTAAAATAATAATAGCCATAAAGTATGTGGAGTAAAATACTAATACTTTTAATAATAAAAAGAATATTATTACTAGGAATAATAATAATAATAATAATAATAATAATAATAATAATAATAATAATAATAATAATAATAATAATAATAATAATAATAATAATAATAATAATAATAATAATAATAATAGTAATAATAATAATAGTAATAATAATAATAATAATAATAATAATAATAATAATAATAATAATAATAATAATAATAATAATAATAATAATAATAATAATAATAATAATAATAATAATAATAATAATAATAATAGAAATAATAATAATAAAAATGATAATAAAAATAATAATAATAAAAATAATAATAATAAAAATAATATAATAATAATAATAATAAGAAATAATAATGATGAAATAATAATGATAATAATAATAATAATAATAATAATAATAATAATAATATGTTATAATTTGAATGCAATAAACAATAATAATAATAATAATAATAATAATAATAATAATAATAATAATAATAATAATAATAATAATAATAATAATAATAATAATAATAATAATAATAATAAAACAAATCCATATTATTTAAATTTAAATAATTTTAGTTAACAGTAGGTGAATAATATAAATGTAAATGAGTCTTAATTAAAAATAAAAATGTTTTTAATAAATAGTCTCATTATATATTAAAAATATGATGCAAAACGAAGCAAAACGGTAAACATTTAGGGCAGATACCTACATGTGCTCGACTTAATCCCTACTAATCCCCTACTAATCCCTTTGTTGCTAAGCAACAGCGTTATTGTTACTTTTTTAAGGTCTGTAAAGTATATGTTTTTAATAAAATTTCGTACAATTTTAGTAAAATAAAATGTTTATATAACAGACACTCTGTGCTTTTCTTCTTGCATTACAATTTATCATAAATAAAAAAAGTATTAAAACAAATAAAAATATAAAGAAAACATAATGTTAATAAATATATGATGCAGAAAACAGTAAATCCAATGAAGCAGTAAAAACGGTAAAAACAGTAAGAAACGTAAAACAAAGGCCTTACCGTCCTCTGTTGCTGACAATTGAGCTATTGATTTACTGTTTTGCTGCTTTAAGGGTCTGAAAAGTATATGTTTTTAATAAAAATGTTTTTAAGCATGAAGTAAAAATGGATGACTCATAGTATATTTATAAAGAAATTCTTTTGTCTAAATCAACATTGATATTACAACTATGAAATATTTATCGTTCGCGCGGAAATATAGGGCCCTGCGGCCGCGGCTGGCGGTTACGCGGTAATATGCGCCTGCGGGCGCACGCGGCGAGGCGGGACGAAGGCGGGCGGAACGGCGAGAAACGGGACAGGAAACGGAAAGGGGTGGAACGAGTCATCCTGGCAATTTTATAATACACACCAATCGAGTCCTCATACTGCCTTAACATGAGGGTAGGCAACAATAATGGGACATTCTATGATGTAGAGGCTGGGTAGGCTAGAAAAGGCCTTTAGAAAGGGAGCATCTAGCAACTTATAATATACATCAATCGACTTCACATACCTTATAACATAGGGTGAGGCACCAATAGGGGTACTCTATGATCGGGAGGCTAGAAAGGAAGCTTGAAAAAAAGTGGCACACAGGTGGCTGCCATGTGATCAGTTGGTACTATATGGCACTCACGGCACCATGTGGCACTTGCTTGGCACTCATTGGCACTCAGTTGGCACTCATCTGGCACTCGCCTGGCACTCCATCTGTACTCACTTAAGAACACTAATAGAACATTCCTAGGTTCCTTACGGTGATTGGGTACCATCAAAAATGTATTGAACCATCAATAAATCTGAGGTCATCAAAGCTGAACCATCAATAAATCAGGTCATCAACAAAGGGTGCCATCAAATTTGAGCTACCAAGTTGAGGCCAACAAAGTTGAGCCATAAAAGCTGAGCCATCAAAGTTGAGCCATCAAAGTTGAGCCATCAAAGTTGAGCCATCAAAGCTGAGCCATCAAAGCTGAGGCATTAAAGATGAGGCATCAAAGCTGAGGCATCAAAGCTGAGGCATCAAAATATCGAAGGAAATAATCCGACCAATAATCGATGACAAGGGAGACGAATGAGTGTAGGGTGTAGAGGTTTGAAGTGTAGTATAACATTGTCTGCTTAGGGTGTGTGTAGTGGTGAAGTGAAAGATGGCAGTGTATATGGGTGGGTGTATGTGTGTATAAGTGTCATAGTGTGTGTGTGTGTGTGTGTGTGTGTGTGTGTGTGTGTGTGTGTGTGTGTGTGTGTGTGTGTGTGTGTGTGTGGGTGGTCAGTGTGTGTGTGGATGGAAATAAAATTAACTCAAGTTAGGACAGGTACATACATGAGCTCAAGTTACGACAGGTACCTACATGACCTCAAGTTAGGACAGTTACCTACAACAGGTACAGCGACAGGTACCTACACGAACTCGATTTAATCCCATTTAATCCCTCACGGACCTTTATGAAAGGTCAAAATAATCGCAACAAATAACGTATCGATACCCGAAATATCGATGCCAAAATACCATAAGGGGGGCTAAAACCCCCAAGGGGTGGCTAAAACTAAGGGGGGACACTTACGACGGTTGCTGCGAAACCGTCTATTTCCCTTCTTCGAAGGGGTGCCAAAATCCAACTCAGGAAATAGGGGCTAAATAATCGATACAGTATCGATATCCAAAAATATCGATATTTATGGGGATTTTTTTTCTCCGATATGCCCTCCCTACTACTTACCATATCTTTTACTAAGACATACATTGATTATTGCATACTTTTCTTTACTTTACTTTTCTTTCTATATAAACCATTTATAGTTGTCTATCAGGGTTGGTTGTAACAAACTAGTATATAAGGGAATTAGTACCTTATGTGCTTTATTGTTCATTGAAGACACAGTCACTTGTGGTTCAATAGCAAAAATAGTATTGTGTATTCAACATCAAAGAATCATAATCGATACATAGTATTTACTTTGTTAAATAATTTTAGTATACAAACTATTGGATGATATCTATATGTACATATATATATATATATAGCCTTATAATATATATATATATATATATACATATATATATAGCATAGCCTTATATGCTGCTGCTAACAACTGCTGCTAACCCAACATGCTGCTGTAACAACTAGCCAACCTTGTATATAGCAAATATATATATTTACTGCTGCTGCTGTATGCATATACATAACCAGCCTTATTCTTATATATATATATATATATATATATATATATATATATATATATATATATCTTATATATATAATATACATACTATATATATATATATACTCTTATATATATATATATATATATATATATAGAAAATAGTGTGTACAACTAAATGGCAATAAGTCATCATGGGAAATAGTGAAGAGTGGTGTTCCACAGGTTCAGTGCTGGGGCCACTATTGTTTCACATATAATAATATTGATTTAGACCAGGGACTTAAATGCGAGGTTTCTAAGTTTGCAGATGATACCAAAGTGGCTACTTCAGTTAGAAATAGTGAAGGGGTGTATACTAAAGATTCAAAAATGATTTGATAAACTTCTTGGGTGGCAGATAAGTGCAAATGAATTTTAATAGTAAGAAGTGTAAGGTTCTTCACCAAGTTTGATATGAATGGGAGGCTTGAGTCTGGACCAAGAAAAGATTTAGGTGTCATTATAATAAGTAATTTGATAGTAGCTAATCAGTGTTTGGAAGCTAGGAATAAAACTAATAAGATGCTTGGCATAATAAATCCCAAAGTTGTTTACAAGAGCAAATAAGCTATAAGTAAACTGTATAATAGCCATGTTAGGCCAATATTTGAGGTATACAGTGCACAAGTTTGTTCCCCTTATTTTAGGAAAGACTTGGGCAGTACAGAGTTACCTAACATATGGCAACAAGGATGATTTCTGGATATGAGAGTAAGAGCTATTAAGAGAGGCTGAAGGAGTTGGGATGTTTTCTGCAAGGCGATTTTCAGAGGGGACACGATACAAGTCTACAAAAATATTTACATCTATTGATAATACGTAGGCCGAAATTCTTCATAGTAGGCACAGACGAGGGGACCAGGGCATGTTAAGAATTCAAGAAGGAAAGCATGCCATCTTGATATAAGAACGCATTCATTCAGTAATAGGGTTGTTAAATTTTGGAATGGTTTGCCACAGGAGGCTGTTGAGTGTGACTCGATCGCAACATTTAAGAAAGGATTGGATATGTATATGGATGGCTTGGGTATCATATAATATATTTTGATTAAGCCAAATTGTCGGGTTTTAGTTATAGTAGTTATTAAGGTTAAACTGCATGTTACTAAAAAGTTATTAAAGCTTGTAGTGTGGTTAGCAAGTACTTTATCTATAGTTACTTTTAGTTGTAGACTTAGTGCATACTCTGCAAGTTATTGACTAGCTCTAGGGTGCTTTGTGGATTTGCATGAGTATGTTTTAGACTTTGTGTATACTATGTAAATGTAAATTATTGACCAGCTCTGAGGTGCTTTGTGGATTTGCATTATCATGTTGTTTGGTGATTGGTTTATTGGCTTGACTGGGACATTTTCGATAGGCCCATGTGGCTTCTTACTGTCTTTTTATTTCTAATGTTCTAATATATCTTCGATAATGGAATTTGATAATGGAATCTATTTATTATCTTCTAGTCAATAAAATTTAAAAATACATTCATTTGAACTTTGTATTAAATTTTAAAATAATTTTTTTTTCCATTCTCATTTTATTTAAAAGGTATATCAGTGAAAATCTTTAATAAAATGGAACTAGACTCTCTAATAATGAAATATAATATAGTTGTTATTATTGCATATTAGTAATTTTTAAAAATATCTATCAAATTGTTAAAAATAATAGCTAAAATTAAAAAAAAATAAAAACACTGGCAGCTGGGCTTTTTGGGTTTTATTATGTGGGCTTTTTTGTTTTTTTGTGGGGTGGGTTTTTTAATGCCAACCCTGCCAAGAATACAAAATGAACTTACTGATCTGTGTGGGAGTGTTGTGACCGAAGTGATGATTGCAGATGAATCGAATATGCATATACATATTCTATTTTTATCCGACAAGAAACATCCCAATGATATATCTGAAGAATAGTTATTATCTATTAAGATCAGATTTTTGATGAGATAGATGTTCGTGAAGAATTCATTGAATTCTCATTATTAGAAGCCATGGATGCAAAACCATAGCAAGTGCTATTGATTGTTTTTCTTGACAAGAATGGCCTAGGTACAAAAAAGTGCGTTGGACAAGGCTACGATGGCTGCTCAGCTATGACAGGGAAAGAAGGAGAAGTACAGAGAATAATGGGATAAAATACAAAAAAGCTTTATATTTTCAATGCGCGAGTCATCGACTGAATCTTGTAGTAAACGATCTGAACTCTGTATCGGAAATCCGCAATACTGTATCCACTATTAAAGACATTATCAATTTCTTTCGTGATTCCGTTTTGAGAAGAAAATACACACGCAGAATTCCAGCGTTTTGCGAGACGCGATGGTCAGAAAATTACCGCAGTATTTCCAATATTCTTGACACATTTTGTGGATATAGTGCAGGGTATGATAAAATTGGCAAAAATAGGTAATGTTGCTACAAGAAAAAATGCATTTCAGCTGTATTGTGCTGCCACAAAACCTGTTTTTCTTATTTCAATCTGCATTATAGCCAAATATTCAGCTTTGTTGGAACCGGGAAAGATTTATTTCATTAACAGCAAAAATTCCTTCAATTTCATATAATATCGATATATACTTATTTTAAATTCTAATGACTTTTTTATAATTTATTTGGTGAAGCGCAGAAATGTAAACTATTTGGAATATACGTATTGTTAATTTATGTTATTTTTCGTATTCAGTAGCCTATGCACGTTTAAAATACGAACGTTGCTGTGGCATAACGACAATGGATTTAATAGATATTTTTGAAATAACTAATGACGATTCTTCCTTATTAACTAACTAACCTAACCTAACCTAATTTTAATGAACGTATATATATATATATATATATATGCCGCATAACTCTATATATACCTATATATATATATATATATATATATATATATATATATAACTGCTGCTGCTGCTGCTGCTGCATTCAGGCTTTAGTAGGGACATATGAGCTGGATGACCCGCCAGCGACTTGGGTAGTTTTTATGTTGAAAAAGTTAAAAATGCAGTATAATTGACAAATTGCTTTCGGTGTGAAGGGCATGATCCAATAATTTGCCGGGGCTGATCCCAGTTTTCAGCACCTAAAAATGGACATAGAATTCGGAATTTTCAGCCGATTTTGACTATAAACACACCAAAATGTAGCTTTTGCGCTCTAAAACGTTTGTTTCCGGTGTTTTTCTGTGACTGTAGTCATAACTTCAGAATTTTCAATTTTCAAAATCATGTTGTTGTACATATCAAACTTCAGATTTTTTGCAGAAACGACTTCAGGCTTGAAATATGCATGATTGGGTCCATTACCTACAATAGTCACTGATTTTTATTTTCATTTTTAGTTTGTGCTCAGCGTTATTCAATTTCCAAGAGCTTCATTTTTTTAGATTGGAAGTAGAAAAGTGACATGTACTTCACCATCGATCAACATCAAAATTTTCAGGAGACTTGTATAGTCCAGGGCAAGATGCATACTTTTACTTAGGTCTTTCTTTAATATGCAATGGGTTTTGGATTTAATTCTTGGAACAAATTTTCAAGAAAAAAATTTTTAAATTTTCTATTGAGTATACAAAAGAGTATCTAAGTAGTACATTCACAACCATGTGTTGATAATGAGCAGAAATGTCGAACTCAATAATTAGTAAATACAAAACAAATATATTTTAGCTAAAAAAAATTGAAAATAAATCAGTGACTGTGATATGGTTGCCATAGCAGCTCATTTCACTAAATTATTGTAACAGTCAAAAACATCGTTTTGCAAATCCAGGTCTGGTACGCTCGCTGTTGCAGAGTGCGATTGGCTGCTGGCGCACCTGCTCCAGCTGGAGACCGTATGAGTGCCGGTTGATACCCTGGCTTCAGGTGCTTTCCACTTTTTAAATTTTTGTGCAAAAATTGTATGAACTTTTATTTCGAATTGTGTTTAGTTATTGAAATTATTACTCTTAGGGTACGAATTTTCGTTCCAATAAAATAAAATGATAAGTACGTTTTATTATTAAAATTAAATGATAAATACGCTTTACAAATAACTTAAAAAGACAAAATATCAGAAAAGAGCTGGGAGAATTATACCGAAAAGTATATGACTTACAAGGAAACCAAATATAAATATTTGGAATCAGCGTATAAAGCTTATTGCCGGAATGTAAAAAAAAAAAAGTACGACACTCACAAAAAAATAAATTACATATTTGGTATCAGCGTATCATATTATATGCAAAGTCGTTTATGATTTAAAATAGAATACCCAGGGGTGAACCACGTGATACCAAGGGTCGGGGAGGTCTCGACCTCTGGGTGGACGACGGGGGACTTCGTCCCCCTCTGTCCCCATCGGCTCGAGCTAATGGAATATATTTTCCCTTGAGGCTTCTAATTTTTGGGGGCTCGAGCCCGTAAGAGAGACAGAGGGGAGACGGCTTACGACCTTACAAATAGCCAAGCTTTATACGCTGATTTTAAATATGTAATTTGTTTTCTCTGAGTGTCATTGCTTTTCAGTTTGTCTGGTAATAGCACCTGCGATTTAAATACGAGATTTTTCTGTAAGTATATGATTTCAGACTAATTAAATTAACCACTGAATTTTACCAACAAATAAATATTATTAAACTCGATGAAGTTTAATAAAGTAATAAAATCGTTCAAAAATATTTTTGTCGACCCATTTGAAGTAAGTCTCTCTCTCTCACTCTCTCTCTCTCTCTCTCTCTCTCTCTCTCTCTCTCTCTCTCTCTCTCTCTCTCTCTCTCTCTCTCTCTCTCTCTCTCTCTCTCTCTCTCTCTCTCTCTCTCTCTCTCTCTCTCTACTCTTTTCTCTCTCTCTCTCTCTCTCTCTCTCTCTCTCTCTCTCTCTCTCTCTCTATATATATATATATATATATATATATATATATATATATTTATATATATATATATATATATATATATATTATATATATATATATATATATATATATATATATATATAAATATGTATATATATATATATATATATTAACTATATATAATAATAACCTTAACCTTGTATATATATCTTTTATGTAACCAACCAACATATATATATGTAATATATATATTGCTGCTTATATATATATATAATATATATATATATATATATATATATATATATATATATATATTTATATATAACATATATATATATAATATATATATTTACACTTTCTTTCTTTATATATATATATATATATATATATATATATATATATATATATATATATATATATATATATATATATATATATATATATATATATTAATTATAAAGGAAAGTAAATTTAAACTTTAACTACTTCACCTTCACTAAAATCAGTGAGATTTATATATTTTTTTTTTTACCCCAGACATGAAAAATTTAAACAAAAATGTAAATAGATAACCTAAAATTTCATGACTCAGAGAAACGCGGGTCATCCAGCTCACATGAACCATATAGGTATATATATATATATATATATATATATATATATTAATTATTCCTCCAGACGTTTTATATCTATATATATATATATATATATATATATATATATATATATATATATACTTATCTTTTATATATATACTATATATATACTATATATGCTATATATATATATTCAATTGACAATAAAACTGAAAGAAAACAAATTTTGTAGTTTTAAACTTCACAAAAATAAACCAAAATACAACAAATCAATAAATCGATACGATAAAAGAAGAAGAAAAGAGAAAGAGAGAGAGAAGAAGAGAGAAAGAAGAAGAGAGAGAAGAGAAGAGAAAAGAAAGAAAGATGAAAGAGAGAGTGAAGAAAGAAAAGAGAAAAAGAGAAAAATAGAGACAAGAGAAAGAAGAGAGAAAGAGAAAGAAGAGAAAGAAGAAAGAAAAGAGAGAGAAAGAAAAGAGAAAAGAAAGAAAGAAGAAGAGAGAAAAGAAGAAGAAGAAAGAAAAGAAAAGAAAAGAGAGAAAGAAGAAGAAGAAGAAGAAGAAGAAGAAGAAAGAAGAAGAAAAGAGGTGGTTCTGTAGTTCTGTAGTTCTGTAGTTCTATAGTTCTGTAGTTCTTCTTCTTTTTCTTCTTTGCTAACTCTTCTTTGCTCTTCTTCTTCTTCTTCTTCTTCTTCTTCTTGCTAACTTCTTTAACTACTATTCTTCGGCTAAATAGCTTTGATGTTCACCGCAAAGAACATCTGTTACAAATAACTGCAATAACTGTAATAATAGCTTTGATGTTTACCACATATAGAACTTATCTGTTCTAAGACGGTGATAATCGATCACCACTGAATAACTATGATATGGGTGATGTTTACCGCATAGAACATATCTGTTCTAAGACGGTGATCTTATCAATACACTGAATAAATGTAATAAATAGGATTGATGTTCACTGCACTTAAATTGTTTCTGTTCTAAGACAGGTGATCTATTCAGTCACTGAGTACCCAAAAAACAATCCAAAAACAACATTTCACCCACTTGTAGCACTATGTTGTTTGATGCTTAGAAAACAGGAAACTGTTCTGAGTGGAGCAAACTCATATGTCCACGATGACAGAGGACTTACGTAGCTTTGTGGCAAATAAACAAAAGTATTTAACATATTTTGATGATTGTTTTTAAGCAGTCTGCTCTAAGTGAGCAACCCATATGTTACATAGAAATCGGTAAAATAATATCTTATTTCAAAAATACATAACAGATTTGTTTTAAAACAGTAGACACATCCAACAAATTAAATAAGCAACAATACTTAACAGACTAGCCTTTAGTGGACTGCAAAGTCTTTGCTAGTCGGTGTTCTTATTCTTCTTCATTCTTCTTCTTCTTCTTTATTCTATTCTTCATCTTCTTCTTTGCTTCTTCTTCTTTGCTTCTTCTTCTTCTTTGCTTACTTCTTCTTCTTCTTCTTTTCTTCTTCTTCTTCTTCTTCCTTAAAAGGTGTTATTAATGTGGTTAATAGAAGAAAAGGTTATATGTAGAAAAAACTTAATTAAGAATATTGAATAAGTGGAAAAGGAATGTGTATATACGGATATCCAGAGTGTCATAGAAGGCAGAGCAGTAGAGTCTTTAATAGAATATTGAATGGGCAGAGGAGAAAAGAGGCTGACTTTGTAGTGGAATAAATAAGTGAATAGCGGTAAAAAAAAGTAACAAAAACGGGAAAATAACTGAAAAGAAGAAATGCACAAACAAGAGAAGAATACATACATACCCGGAGCAGAGCTGAAAGAATTAAAAGAAGAGAAAGGAGGGGAACTGCAAGAAAAGTTGCATGGGAATTTGAAAAGGATGTGACGGGAAGCAAGGAAAAATATATAGATTAGCAAAGACTTATGGGGATCATAAATAAAGATTGATGTAGTAGGAGGAGCTGCCGCTAGATACGGGAGAATAGAAGATGACTCTGATTCGTTTGACAGGCAGAATAATCTGCCTAGGAGAGGGTATGAGATGGAAATAAATAAAACTAAGAAATATAAAAAGCTGATGGTGACTAACCTAATTTCGATGTAAAGTCTGTAAAATCTTTCTCAGTTGGAAAGTACTCAACTGTAATTAACTGTGTCAAAGTCAAATTGCAGTAACTCTCTTGCTTTGTTATCAGGCTTGACATTATAAGTGCTGGTCTCGTCCAAAAAACACATCGCATATTTGTTAGTAGCGATTCCCAAATTTTTGACACGAGATCTCATATCTATAAAATTAATTATAAAATTCTAAAATTATAAAATTATAAAACTTTTTCCATTTACTTAATAGTAAAAGAAGTAGATTTTTAATATATATATATATATATATATATATATATATATATATATATATATACGCTATATATATATATATACCTACTACCTATAACATATATAACATATATATATATACATATATATATATATATATCATACTATATATAAATATATATATATATAGGTTTAGGGTAATTCGTGACAAGCTATTTTCATCGATTTATTTTTATGTATTTCGATATTTGATTAGGGATTTTTGGAGGAGTTTAAAAAGGACATATATATGTATAAATACATATATATATATATATATATATATATATATATATATATATATATATATATATATATATATATATACTGCTACTGCTATATATATATATATATATATAGCATAGCATATATATATATACTCTGCTGCTCTCTTATATATATATATATAACTTAGCAGCAGCAGCAGCTGCTGCTGCTGCTGCTGCTGCTGCTGCTACTTTACTGCTGCTGCTGCTGCTACTCTCTTTACTACATTCTTGCTGCTTATATATATATATATATATATATATATATATGCTTATATAACCTTATATATATATATATATACCTATATATATATGCTGCTGCTGCTGTAACAATATGCTGCACCCTTACGACCATTAACATTGTTTTTAACACGTGATTCTAAAAATTTCTCCATTCTAATTTCAGGTTGGTGATTTCTCTGCCATATGAAGGTTCCGAAGTAGAGTCCCAAATTTTCTTTTTTTCTTCCCCTGCATGGAATTTTCATTTTTACCTGAAAATAAAATATTAGTAACATCTTAGGCTTGGCAGCGTACACTCTGGGTTAAGTTGTTTATTTTTTTTAGTTGAGGTTAGGTTAGGTTAGGTTAGGTTAGGTTAGGTTAGGTTAGGTTAGGTTAGGTTAGGTTAGGTTAGGTTAGGTTAGGTTAGGTTAGGTTAGGTTAGGTTAGGTTAGGTTAAGGTAAGGTTAGGTTAGGTTAGGTTAGGTTAGGTTAGGTTGGTTAATTAGGTTAGGTTAGGTTCGTTTAGGTTAGGATTGGTTAGGGTTGGAGTTGGGTTAGGTTGGGTTAGGTTAGGTTAAGGTGAGATTTTAGGATAGTTTTTAGATTGTTAAGACTTTTCTTATTAAAATAATTATTTTTACCTGGCTCCATGTGCTTTCAATGGTATTTGTATGGGCACCAGTTTCCTTATTTATGAATTCTACTGAATGGTTCACTATTAAATGATTATAATCTAATGTGGCTAAATCCTTGTACCCTTTCCAAGCGTCTGAAATTATGGTAGTTCCTTTTTTAATATTTTCTTCAATTAATTTTCTAAGTGTGGCGCTGTCTCTCTTTTCCGTTGGTATTAAAAATCACTTTTATTGACTAGGCTATGCTTAGACTTTCAAGATCTATATTTTTATTAACTTTATTTAGTGTATTTAAGAAAAAATGCTATTATTTAAACATGGAAGAAATATTAGTAACATTATTGAACACAAAAAAGAACATGCTTTCATATTTTTGGACTTCACTTAAATTTCTTTTATTATTTTAATTTTATATATCTTTTGTTTAGTTATGACAAAATAATTATTTTTATAAAAAGTCGTAGGTATTACGTTATGAAATAATTATATGGATATATCTAAAATGAAATTTTTCTGGTCACAAATACACCTTTCCCATATATATATATATATATATATATATATATATATATATATATATATATATAATAATAATATAATATATATATATATATATATATATATATATATATATATATATATATATATATATATATATATATAATAATATATATATATATATATATATATAATAATAGCATAACTCTTTCTTTCTTTCAACTCCTTTCTTTCTCTTCTTCATACTATATATATATATATATATGTATATATACACATATATTGTTTTCTTATTATGTTTATATATATAAAAATTTAAAAACTTTGAAATATTATTAGTTAGTAAAAATGTTAACACTTTGCGTTTAGAAACGGGACACGGATATATTACGTTATCGAAATAGCAGTCTTGCGAACTGTAAGATTGCATTAGGCAGGGATTATTTAATTTTGTCAAAGAGAAATAGTTTGGGTAGTTTAAGTTAGGCTAAGTAAAGTTAGAGAAAGAAAAAGATAGAAGTTGTGTTTAAACATGTGCGTTTGTGTTATAACAAATGCAAAATGATATCTAAATATGACTTTAATCACCTAATCAATGCATCACGAATGGGGACGGGCTATGATTCTGGTTTGATTTATTTATGGATCTATTGATTAATTGATATTTTTATGTTATAAACATAAAAAGAATAAAAAGTTAGAAAAAATATAAAATGTTTTTAATATATTTTATGTTTTCATACAATGTTATGTTATACAAGGAGCATATTTTTTATGTTGTGTTTTACAAATATGTCATCAAAATATATGTTATGTTTATGAAAAAAATGATACCTAAATATGACTTTAATCAATTAGTCAATGGATAACGAATGGAGAAAAGGTTATGATTTATCGGTTTTGATTTATTGATCTATTGATTAATTGATATTTTATGCTATAAACATAAAAAAGATAAAAAGTTAGTAAAATTATAAAATGATTTTAATATTTTTTGTTATGTTCATACAAAGAACTTATTTTTAATGTTATGTTATATAAAGAACTTATTTTTTATGCTATGCTGTACAAAAGTGTCAGTTAAATATGACGTAAAGCAATAAAGCAATAAGGCATGGCCGGATGGGAGGGTTGAAGTGGGGTGTTTGCTCTACTGCTTTACTGCTTTAGGGTCAATAAAGTGTATATTTTCAATAAAAAAATATATTTTTTAGTAAAATGTTTTATATTTTTTTTAAATGATTAATAATTTTAAATAAAACCTTTAGAAAAAAATTGTAAAATAAATAAATAAACTTTTAAAATAAATAAAAATAAATTATAAAATTAAAATAAATAAAAAAAAATTTAATGAATTTAAAAAAAATATATAACTAAATGTAAAAAAATAAAACATAAAATAATAAAAGCTTAACAGACAAATTGTCAATGTAAAAATAAAAAATAAAATAAATGAATAAAGCTTTTAGCAAAATATAAATGTATCAGCCTGCAAAAGAAAGTATATTAGTTGACGCATGCAAAACAAAATGAGAATCGAATATTAAATATGTAAAAATATAAATGTTGGCCAATGACGTTTAGAAAATGGGACACAGATGCATGACGTATAGAAATAACAGTTATGTGAACATTAAGGTAGCGTAAATTCTGGTTAGACTGTGTTGAGAAAGATAGCTAGAGGATCATAAGTAAAGTTTTTCTATAATTAATATGATGTGTGTGTATGTGTGTGTGCGTATATGAGTGTGTTAATAATAAATAATTACAAATAACAACAGCACTAGAAATGAATAACTATATATATATATATATATATATATATATATATATATATATATATATATATATATATATATATATATATATATATATATATATATATATATATATATATATATATATATATATATATATATATATATATATATATATAACTTGACGAACGACGCGAAGAAAAAAAAAAGTTTCTCATACAATATAGTAAAAACATATCAAAAATAATACTTCCTATCAGCCATTGAGAACCGTCTTTATGCGATGACACACGGTAAGAAACTGTAATAACACGGAATTTGTATACCTTTCTCTAATTCCTTATCTTCTGGTTTAACAATACATAGAGAAATATTTTCTTGTCAAAAGTTTTTGCGTCATTCGTAACCTGAGGTTGGCTGTAATGGGCCAATCAGTACCTCGTAATTCAGCGACGTCATTCATTATGACGCATACTGATAATGAACCAGTTGTGATATAACCTTTGGTGAGTGAGCATGTATCTTGAAGAACAAACATTATGAAATAGATTGTCTCTATTGTAAGTAAAAAGACGCTGAAATTAAAAAGTTGTATGTGTTAAAATAATATGCCCATCCAAGATACTTGTAAAAATGAAAGCCTGCACATACTAGAGTAGAAACAGGCATGTGCAAAGTAAGAAACCACTACATGTAAGAAGCATCAGATAACGCTAGTTTAGATGCACCTAGGAAAAATAATCTGATCCCGGGGGTGCTTAGGTTACCCGTAGGAACTTGAAACTATTCTAATCGAGTTCTATGGATCCGAAAACATCTTTAAAGACACTTTATTTGACATTTTATGTTTATTTCAAGTTTCGACACCGGCTATTTGCTCCACATCGTGAGCATTCACAGTTTATGACTTTTTCTTTTTCCATCTTCATCCTTACTCCATTTTCCCCTGCTACGCAAACTGCGCATTTCTTCTTTTTACTTATGGAACCCCCTCCTGGATGTGCTCAAACACCCTTGAGGGTTCTGAAAACCTCAAAATTGGGTTCTGCGGGTTCATAAACATTTAATAAGACACCTCATTTGGCCCACTATATGTTTGTAGCCAGATTTCAGCTCCAGCTCCAGCTCCAGCTCCGGCTCCGGCTCCGGCTACGGCTAATTAGCCTACTCAGTCTCTTACTTTTTAACCTGAACTTAGAGTATTAACCCCCAAAAGGTTTTTTTTTTTGGCATAGAAGGTTTTAAATGATCAGTGGATCATTTCTGATGATTTCAATCGATTTATCGTGGTTCATTACTCCAAATCGATATTTAAATCCTCTTTATACGTGTTCTGGATAGTTTAAATACATTGAAAAATATAATTGAAAGAAATGCGATAGTTTTATTTAACCTTAAATCGGTTGTGGTAGGGACCAAAGGAGACAGACAAGCCCCTCCCCTTTTTTATCTTCCCTAAATTTTAGGTTCTGATTATCGCATCAACTCAAACTTTCTAACCCTATAGCTGGTGGTGTCATCTTTTCGAAGCCGGGGTTTCACACTGCTACACACCCGAGGGGGGTGCTGAGCCACTAAAGTTTGATATGACCTTAGGTAGACGAAAAATAGCATGTAAACAGGAGTATGAGAAGGAATCGGAGTCGAAGAACTTTCTTCGACTCCGATTCCTTCTCATACTCCTGTTTACATGCTATTTTTCGTCTACCTACGGTCATATCAAACTTTAGTGGCTCAGCACCCCCCTCGGGGGTGTAGCAGTAAACCCTGGCTTCGAAAAGATGACACACTAGCTATAGGTTAGAAAGTTTTGAGGGGATAGTTATTAGAACCCAAATTTATGGGATTAAAAAAAGTGAGGAGCGCTTGTCTGTCTCCTTTGGTCCCTACCACAACCGATTTAAGGTTAAATAAAACTATCGCATTTCTTTCGATTATATTTTCAATGTATTTAAACTATCCAGAACACGTATAAAGAGGATTTAAATATCGATTTGGAGTAATAAACCACGATAAATCGATTGAAATCATCAGAAATGGTCCACCGATCATTTAAAACCTTCTATGCACAAAAAAAAACACCTTTTGGGGGTTAATACTCTAAGTTCAGGTTAAAAAACTCAGGAAACGGTCTACCAGACCTGATGGATCTGTAGCTAATGCTCCATCTGGAAAGGCTATTCCCTTCGGCCTCCTTTTTTCATAAATTTCAACCCTGGACGATTCTAGCATTTCTCCTACTACCCCTTCTACTATCTAGGTGTTCCATATTTCAAACAGTAATTATAAAGATTAGGTGCGTGAGATTCAGAGATCTATGAGCGTCAGGAAGGCCAGCGATCCGGATGGCATTCTTCCAAATGTTTTGAGGGAGTGTGCTTCTGAGCCTGTCCCTGTTCTGCTCTATGCTCTATGTCCTAATACTAATAAGTTCCCACAATGCTGGGAGCATGCATATGTTCAACCTATCTCGAAGAGAGGTAGCTGCTCTGATCCTACTACCTATCACCCAATAGTTCTCACTTGTATTCTAAACTCTCATATCTTGAATCATCTGCAATCTCATTCCTTTCTTTTACATCATTAGCATGGGTTTCGGCGCTCGACGTTAACTGGTGACAAGCTTTCCTATCTCATTGATTTACTGTCTTCTGCCCCTAGGCAGAGCCCTCTTAACCACTAGGCAAACTAGGCAAATGCCTAGGGCGGCAGAATATGAGAGCGGCCCTAGGTGGGTAGAACGCGGCAGACAACGACAGAAAAAAAAATATAATATATAATATATATATATATATATTTTATATATATATATATATATTATAATATATATTATATATATATATATATATAATATATATATATATATATACTATATATATATATAATATATATATTATAATATATATAATTAATTATATTATATATAATATTTATATATATATATTTATATATATATATATATATATATATATATATATATATATATATATATATATATATATATATATATATATATATATATATATATTTGTATGGATATATATAAGTATGTATGTACTATATATAATAAATATATAAACATAATAAGATAGATATATCTATATATATTATATTATATATATAATATATAAATATATATATAATATATATATATCATATATTATATATATATATTAATATATATATTTATTATATATATATATATATATATATTATATATTATATATATATAATAATATATATATATATATATATATATATATATAAATATATATTAAATATATATATATATATTTATATATAATATATATTATATAATATATATATATATATATATAGATATATATATATATATATTACAGTTGTCCCCACCACTCACGGGGCAAAGCTTTATTCAAGGAGGGGTGTTGCATGCCTCAGAAGTTCACATTTAGGGGAGACTTTATCCTCGGACCCCCTACTTTTTGGAAGTCAAAATCAAAAATTTCACATTTTTTTTTTATCTTTAATTTTAGAAAAATTCCCTCTCTGAACATATCATGGATGGTAATTATTTTTTTTAAAAATTTCTAAATGTTTTAGATACTGATAATGTATTTAGAAAGTGTCGAACTAAAAAATTTCAATTCCAGTCAAAATTGTAATTCCAGGTTGGTTTAGGAGGTTTTTTAAAAAAAAAAGTTTTATTTATTATTATAGAAAATCGTATTTTTTTTTTCATATTCTCAAACTCCCACCCTTCTTCGGATTTACTCAGTCAAATAAATGGGAGTCGAAGCCGGAGCGGAGCCGAGCTGGTTGCTGGGCCGTGCCGGCCGAGCCAGATTCTGGGTATAAATTTTTTTCAGAAATAATTTTTTAGATGAAAAATTATTGCCAGAAGAAAACGCACTGAACAATTTTCAAATAGTGCAGAAATCCTTAGTCGGATCCGGAGCCGATCCCGGGGCTGGGTCCTGGGCAGACCCGCGTGTTGAGTCGGAGCCGGGCCAGTGCCGGTGTGAGAATATGAAAATTTTTAAAAATATATTTTTAGGTAAAAATTTATTGCCAGAAGACGTGGTGAACAGTTTCAAATAGTGCAGAAACTTAGTCGGATCCGGAGCAGAAGCCGAAGTCCATAAACCGGGATCCGGATCCGGATCCGGGTATGAATTTTTTTCGCGAAATATTTTTTTGGTGAAAAAATTTATTGTCAGAAGACGTGCCGAACAATTTTCAAATAGGCAGAAACCTGTAGTTGGATCCGGAGCCGAAGCCGAAGTCGGACGGATCTGGATCGGATCCGGAATCCTGGTAGAATTTTCTTCAAAAATATTTTGAGTGAAATATTTTTTTTTATATAAGACGTGCTGAGCAATGTCAAATAGTGTAGAAACATTAGTCGGATCCGGAGCCGAAGCCCAAGTCGTATCCGGAGTCGTAGCCGGATCCGGATCCTGGGATGAATTTTTTTCGGGGAAATTTTTTTTTTAAGGTGAAAAATATATTGTCAAGAAGACGTGTGAACAATTTTCAAATAGTGCACGAAACCTTAGTCGGATCGGAGCCGAAGTCGAAGCCGGATCCGGATCCGGATCCAGATCCTGGATCCATATTTCTTCGAAAATATTTTTTTAGGGGAAAATTTATCTCCAGAAGACGTGCTGAACAATTTTAAATAGTGTAAAACATTGATCGATAAGGAGCCGAGTCGTCTCCGGAGCCGATCCGCTTATGAATTTTTCGGAAATATTTTTTAGGTGAAAAATTTATTGTCAAAAAAATTTTGCTGAAAGCAATTTTCAAATTAGTGTTAGAAACCATTAGTCGGAATCGAGCCCGAAGTCTGACTTCTAGAAGCGGATCCAGGTATAAATTTTTTTCGAAAAAATATTTTTTTAGGTAAAAATTTATTGCCAGGAGACGTGCTAAACAATTTTCAAAAAGTGCAGAAACCTTAGCGATCCGAGAGCCAAGGTCGAAGTCGGAGCCGGGTAAAATACGTTTTATAATACCATATATTTTTTCAAGAATATATTTTAGGTGAAAATATATATTGTGAAGACGTACTGAACAATTTTTCAAATAGTACAGAAACCTTAGTGGGATCCGGAGCCGAAGCTGAAGCCGGAGTCGGAACCGGATCCCTAGGTATGAAATTTTTCAATAAAATATCTTAAAAGAAAAATTATTGCCAGAAGACGTGCTTATAAATTACAAATAAGTCAGAATCTTTAGTCGGAAGCCATAGTCGGAGCCGGAGCCGGATCCTGGTATGAATTTTTTTCATTAAATACTTTTTAGGGAAAAAAATTATTGTCAGAAGACGTGCTGAATAATTTTCAAATTGTGCAAATTCCTTAGTCGGATCCGGATTCCGGAGTGGAAGCGGAGCCGAGTATTGAAATTGTTTCGAAAATATTTTTTAATTGAAAAAATTTATTACCAGAAGACGTGCTGAAATTTTAATAATAGTGCAGAAACCTTTAGTCGGAAGCCGAGCCGAGCCCGGAGCCGGAGCGGGCCGGGAATTAGATTATTGGGTATGAAATTTTTTCAAGAAATATTTTTTAGGTGAAAAAAATATATTACCAAAAAGTGCTCATCAATTTTCAAATGTAAAAACCTTAGACGGAGCCGAAGTCTGAATAAAAGAATTATTTAGTTTCGGGAATATATATATATATATATATATAATATATATATTATATATTATTATATATATATATATATATTATTATTAATAAAATATATATATATAATATATATATTATATATATATATAATAATATATACATATATATTATATATATAGTATATATATATATATATTAGATATATAATATATATATAATATGTCCCAGTCTATAAAATAGAACATTTTCAGGGAGGAGAGAGGGAAATCTTTTTGAAGATGAGTCAATAGAATACCTTCAACGTCAAGTCAGATGAATCATTACGTCATACTCTCAAAGCCATACCAACGTGGAAAAGCAACAATTCAAAGCTAATAAGCATAATAAGGATAGCAAATGCTAATAAGGTGATGTCATGAATTTTAACAATTTAGAAAATAGTTTTATAGATTCTCTTGATTGTTATAAATTTTTTTTATATAAAAATGAAATTTCAATATTAATTTAATATTGACATCCCAAAAAAGAGGCATCTCGGAACAGTTTCTAATCTAATGCTTCGATATCACTGCTTTAAACTCGGTTACTTATTTAAATCTGACAGGGAGGGTGGTGTGAAAACACCTGCTTCGGCTACCTTTCATTCTGTAACAATGGGTTACAGGAACAACCAACCAAAGTCAAGAAACGCCGAAATGGACACAACATGCTTGTTCCGACAAATTTGCAATAATAAGACAAAAGAAAAATTTCACTCGCAAAAGGGATTCGACCACGGCAACAGCCGTCGCCGTTAGACAATGTGCAGAAAGCTCTACAAACTAGTCCGATCCACCTCCCAGAAAAAGAAGTATTAAATACAACAATAAATAAATAAAATCTCCTGCTTTGATATCACCGCTTTGAAATTAGTACTTATTTAAATCGACATGAGGGTGGTGGAACACCTGCTGGGGCTACATGTTCTGCATGGGTGTTCCTGGGTTAAAGGAGTATCCAACCAAAGTCAAGATACGCCGAAATGGGCACAGATGCATGCTTGTCGCGACAAATTTGCCCAATAATAAGACGAAGAAAAAATTCACTCGCGCAAGAACTCGAACCATCGAAACAGCGCTCGCCGTTAGACAAGTACAGGAAGCTTACCACTAGCGTATCGAGCCTTTCAGAAAAGAAGGCATATCGGAACAGTTTTCTATTTGTCTGCGCTCCGATATCCACTGCTTTTATAACTGATGAAATGGATCAGAGTGTGTGGAGGGAACACTTCGATCACGGCATTCTTCAGTGGTGCTCATGGGTTACAGGAGCAACCAAACCAAGTCAAGGAACGCGAAATGGGCACAACCATGCTGTTGCGGCAACATTTGCAATAATAAGACGGAAAATAAAATTTTCACTCGCGCCAGGACTCAAACCACCATTCGACAACAGCGTCGCCGTTAGACAATGTATACAGGAAGCTCTGTCACTTGTCCGATCCATCTTCCCAAAAAGGTTCATCTCGGAACAATTTTCTTATATCCTGCTTCGATATCACTGTTTTGAAAACTCAGTACTTATTTAAAAGACAGGAGGGTGGTGGAACACCTGCTGGGGCTACATGGCTTCTGCTTAGGTATTCCTGGGTAACAAGAACAACCAATCAAAGTCAAAGAACGCCCGAAAATGGGCACCAACATGCTCTGTTGCAACGCAAATTGCAAAAATAGACAAAGAAAAATTCACTCGCTCCAGACTCGAATCATCGACAACGGCCTCGGCGTTAGACAATGTCCAGGAAGCTTTACCACTAGTCCGATCCACCTTCCCAGAAAAAAAGGCATCTCAGAACAGTTTTCTAATCTCCTGTTCGATATCACTGCTTTTGAAACTCGTTACTTATTTAAATCGACAGGAGAATGATTGGAACAGCTGCTGGGGCCCATGGCATTCGCTGGTGCTCCATGATTTCAGGAGTATCCAACCAAAGCCAAGGAACGCCGAAATGGCACAACATGCTTGTTGCAACAAATTATGCAATAATAAGACGAAGAAAACTTTCCGCCAGAGCTCGAACCATCGACAACAGCGTTGCCGTTAGACAATATAGAAGATGCCCACTACTAGTACCGAGTCGCCTTCCTAGGAAAAAAAGGTATTCTCCCGAACAATTATTCACGTCTCCTGGCTTAATATCTCTGCTTAAAACTCGGGACTTATTAAACCCACAGAAAGGTGCGTGGAACACCTGCTGGCGGGCTACACGGTGTTCTGCTGGGGTGCTCCTTGTTACAGGAGCAACGAAACCAAAGTCAAAACAACCGACAGGGCACAACCGACTGCTTTTTTCGAAAATTTTCAATATTAAGGCGAAGAAAGTTTCCCTCGCGGTCAGGGCTCAAACCATCGACAACAGCGTCGCATTAGACAATACTAGGAGGCTCCACCCACGTATTCCTATCCGCCTCCCAGAAAAAGAAGCATCTCGGAAACAGTTTTCTAATCTTCTGCTCCGATACCATGCTTTGAAACTCGGTACTTATTTAAACCGACAGGAGTGTGGTTGGACACCTGCTGGGG
>JABUQX010067046.1:7500-10000 GCA_015478945.1 Trachelipus rathkii | reverse complement strand
GTTGTTCATCAAAAAAACATTTTCTTTTATCGGTTTGAAGAAATGGATTTTGAGGATAAAGTCTCCCCTTAACGCAAATAACGCAGATGAGCACAGGATGAAGCTTTGAAGTGAGGGAGATTAAATTTAGCAGGAAACACAGAAGATGGAAGAGAATTCCACAGAACCGAGGTGGCAGAAAAGAAGGAAGCACCGCAGCGAACTAGCCTGGAGTTACCAATATCCACACAAAACTCGTGCGCAGACACAGCACCCCTAGTGTTACGAGGGCGTCGTAAAGGTGGTGGTACGCGAGTGTCAAGTTCCCTCGAGCACCTGCAGCTGCGGTACCTATAGAAAAGAGATAAAGCACCAACATCGCGCCGCAAAGATAGAGGGCCAAGAGAAGTGGAAAGTACGGAACAGTTTATAAGTCTTTTGGCTTTTGACTCGACCCTGTCCAAAAGCCGTGAGACCAGAACCCCCCCAGAATGAGAAGCTGTACTCCATACAAGGCGATGAGCCCGTGTATAGCTGAGTAACTTTGAGAAGAGGGAAAAAAGTCTCGCAGTCTAAACAGAACTCCCAGTTTCTTTGAGGCCGCCCTAGCAACCGTTGTGAGGTGAGGTTTCCAAAAAAAATTTTTTTTATGTTATGGCCAATGAAGTTTATATATTGTCAACAGGAAGACAGGAGAAAAGTTGAAAGAGATTAGAAAAGGTGGAGGTGTCTTAGAGAGGGAGATTTGTAGAAGTTGAATTTTTAAGAATTAAATTTCACAAGGTTGAGGCGACCCCACCGGAAATCCTATCCAGGTCAGCGAGAATAGATCGGAAAATTAGACGAGAGGCAATTCTAGAAGTAAAAGAGGGAGCAGAATTGAAATAAGTTGAAGAATGTGTTGGACGTGTGCGCCCTTCAACACTGAGTGAAAGTGTTAGTTTTTGAGACATAGAGAATATAGTTGAACGAGGGACGGGGTCAGCACGGAGGCACCATCCCCTCAAAAAGTCGGAGGAAGGAACGCCATCCGGATTCCACCCGCCTTTCTAACGTTCATAGAATTTCAGGAGCCCATGTACCCGATCAAAGGTAATCACAGGCAAGGATAGGGACACCTGAGGGAGAAGGAGGAGGGGGAAGAGGAATGTCCAGAATCGTCCAGGTTGATGTTAGAGGGAAAATAGGAGGACCAAAGATGATTGGCGTTTTCAGTTGGAGAAATTAGCAACAGAGCCCGTCAGATCGGAATAAAGGAGGAAGGCAAGATTACAGAAGTTGTTAGAGATGTTTTTGACAAGCAGGCCAGAAAAGATTTTATCAGTAGGAGAACCTAGGGAGTTAGCGCCCTTTACCGTTTGATGACAGCCGCTTTGCTCGTCGAAAGAGTATCTGCAACGATTTCTAGCTGAATGGAAAATTAGCAAGAGTGATATGGCGAACGAGAAATTTTTCCATCCCGATACCGCACTGTCTCTAGCTGTTATGGGCCAGAGAACACAGCACGATCGAAACCATGGATTATGGGAGAGAGAAGATTGTTATTCGAAGAAGGAATGAAACCGGCACTCATCCAATCAACGATTTATAGTTCCACCTTATCTTGCAGAACGACGTCCACCAGAGTTAAAACAGTATTCCGATTATTTAGTTAGTGTAGAAGCGACGCAAGGCAACCAAATCGGCCCGATTAAAGTGCCAGAAAAAAACGCGTTGGGCAGGATGGAACTGGAGAGAAATATTTAAAATTAAGAGAGATATAAGGTTGTGTCAGATTTACAATAGGAGCGAAGGTGTGATATTTATTTAGAGAGAAGATCAGTGCGTGAAACCATAGTCAAGTGTGTTTAAAGAAATGGTTGGGACATCCGAATGTGGTGTATTCTATGAAATTAGTTGCTCCAGTCGGTGAGAATGCCGAATTGATTCGGCCTCTCCCCACCTAATCAGTATGAGAGACCCCAACCACTCAGTGTGTGTACGTTGAATCCCCTCAATAGAGGACCTCAGTATTTGGATGAGAGATATAACGTCTCGTGAGAAGTTAAAGATATTCTAAAAAGCTTGAAAATCTGTTTCTGTTAGGAGAACAGACAGAAACACAAGATGATGTAGTAGAAGGAAGAAAGATTTTCATGCCACAGAATTCGAAGTTAGGAGATTCAGAGTTTTTTAGGTACGTTACAGGATGTTATGTTTAACATAGGACACATTGACTCCACCCTTCAGACGGAAATTATGAAATAAGTTCTAGTTGGACATATTAAACGAGTTGAGGATGAATTCTTAGCCACCTGGATCTCATACAGGAGCAAAAAGTTAGGGTTAGAGTTAGAGAGGTGATTCCACGGATGCAGAGTTAGATTGCAAGCCACGGTTGTTAGTAAGTCGATAGTAAGACCGCGCCTGTGCAAATCTGCCATCTTACATGCACATACAGCAACCACAAAACAAAAAACAGACAAGAAAAAACGTAACAAATGTGTATCAGGTTTAAAATTATCACACACTAAACCTAATT
>JABUQX010067046.1:0-5000 GCA_015478945.1 Trachelipus rathkii | reverse complement strand
GTTTTGAACCTGAACTCAGGGGCTTACCCCTAAATGTTATTTTTTGGTTCCTGGAAGGTATTAAATGATCGAGAGATCATATCTGATGGTCCTAATCGATTTATCGTAATCGTTTAACCCCATATCGATGTTTAAATCGTCTTTCTACGGGCTCTGTGTTGACTTATTACATTGAAAAACCTAATCGAAGGAAAATCATTAATATTAATTAACATTCGTTCTATTTAATCGTTGTAGTGCAAGAGCCATATCGCGGGCCAGGCTAAATAGAGTGTTTTTTTCAAAAGAAACCAGTTGTTTATCTAAAAAAAACTTTGAAAATAAATAAATAAATAAATAAATAAATAAATAAGGAGGGTAAATGGGTAGGGGTATGCGCCATGGTACCGTACCTCTCTTGACTCCTCCGCCGTCTGTTGGTGTCGCCTTTCTGGAATCGAGGTTTCACGCCGCTACGCCCATGTAAGGATGGGGTTGTGCCCCAAAACTTGGAAATGGTAATAGAAGGATCAAATTTAGAGAGTACATAGAAAAGGATGGATGAATTAGAGTACGGAGCTTGAGTTAAGTGCTAGAGCAAATGAGGAGGAGCCGGACCCGAAGACGGATCCGGCTCCGGATCCGTAATTGAAATTAGGCTACAAACACATAACAGGGGTTAATGTGTTGTCCTCAAAAATGTTGGGAGCTTTTTTTCAGGTTCCGGAAATTTTTTTTATTTTGAACAGATACTCCAATTATATAAGAGTGTTATCCGCCCTTGTACGGAGTACTGTTCAAACATTTGGAGTAGTTAAGCAAACTATACCCTGCAAAGAAGTAAACGCTTATATTTTCCAATATCACGTTTTGCAAGCTTTTTGGTAACTATAAATAACACTGGTCAACATATTTGTACTTTGAAAAATTTTTCAAAAACTTTACTAATTTTTGGTCGAGAAACAAAAATTTGATAATAATTTTTATATATTCGCTCTGGTATTGAAGATAACATATTAAAAATAAACCATAGAACTTACAGATTAACTATCGAAAATAAATATTGAAGCTCTTTAATATCATACAAATAAGTTACACAAACTACCAAAAAGTAAATCAATTTTTGGACAATTAATTATTATATTTGCCTAGTGTAATGTTTAAACGCTTTCAATCATTATAATCAGTCTGTATGTATGTTTAATCTCTTGAATGACATATCTTTGCTACTCGCTTGTGAAATGGTTTTGGGGTTCTTGTCACTATCCAGCAATAGTCCGCAAGCATGGGAGGCGTTCCATTTACCTTGAGACCCTTCTTTCCATCTAGACTATATCTTATGATAATCGCTCACCATGTCTCGTTCACGGCGCCACAATTGTCAGGGAAGAAGTCCAGGAGAGAATGTAGGGAATGGATCTTGAGTGACATGTTGCCCCAAAATTGACACATATGTATACATATGTATATCCACAAATATCAAAAAGTTATCAACCCTACGATTTTCTAGGAAGCCATGAACAACATCTTTAATGCATTCCATGCTGCTTTCTCATGACCAGCAAGAACTAGCTCAAAGTTAACATCCTTAAAGAAGTACGAAGTTGCGGGCCCAAACGAAAGATGCCTTCTTCTTAACTTTAGCATCACTGAGTTTTGGAAATTGTTTTCTGAGATACTGAAAACCTTCTCCATCCTGGTTCATTCCCTTCACAAAGTTTTTATGAGTCCAATTTGATGTGTAAAGGTGGCAAATTTTTTTTTTATGTCTACCAGAGGAGGATGCTGAACATTTTTCTCACCATGCAAGAGACTTTTCCCTAGCTGGCCAACCTTACGTTTAATGAGAAGACCATGACCCGACTATCCCGTACAGAGCGAAACGCAGTACTGGGTGTATCCAATTGCATTCCAAACCAGTTATATTGCAATGACTTTCAAGTCTCCACAGAGGTGCCAGCGATGGTCGGTGATTTAATTGCAATAAGAAGTGCTTCATATTTGCATAATGTTTCTTCATATGCACCGAATGCAAAATAGGAATTGAAGGAAGAGAATTGCCATTATGTAGCAATAAAGCTTTTAAACTTATCTTAGAAGAATCTATGCGGCAAACAGCCTGGAGGGATGCAATTAAAGCAAAGCAGGCAAACATCACAAACAGCACAAGAGAATTTTCATCTCAAAATATTTCGATTAAGATCGTGTTGGCGACTTCGTATGCGGATACATTAACATTAGGTAGTAGAAGATTCCCTTTCTTGAAGCCTTGATGCCAAAGGCTCTGATTTGACGTAGGTCTAGGTCTCTAATTAAATCATTTAATCCAGCTTGACAAACATTTGCTGACAAGATTCTTTAGTGTCAATCACAAAATTCGATCATTTGAGAAGAAGGACAAGGTGGATTCCATCACTTTCACAAATTCTCAGCTACGGTCTGACTCCAGATTGTAGTTGTACTGGAGGGAATTGGTAATTGCAGCAATTTAATGTTATTCCTTGCGGGTGGGATGAATCGCGTCATAAGATAGATGATGTTATGCGCAAAAGCATGATGCATATACATGTATGCGCGAACGTCTGTGCCTGTGAAACCTTCCAGCAGAGCACAAGAGCAGCCATAGAGAATGTGGGGGATCAGTGAAACCCTCATCACCGCTACAACT
The DNA here is from genome assembly GCA_015478945.1 of Trachelipus rathkii. NCBI lineage: Eukaryota > Metazoa > Arthropoda > Malacostraca > Isopoda > Trachelipodidae > Trachelipus > Trachelipus rathkii. The sequence continues at coordinate 2,353 of JABUQX010067046.1, read as the reverse complement.
CCACGAGAACAGAAGAGCAAAGCATGTGAAAGGTGATGGTAAGGTATGAGCTTCTGAGCTCACGTTCAAAGAGGTCTACCAGCTCTAGATGGAAAAAAACAAACCAAACTTCTCACGCTTGTCCGTCTGCAGCCTTATAGACAAGAGACTTCAATGACTTGATCAACTAGACTTCAAAGTGAAACGGGCACGACAGCAGCAACGTCGGGATACCTTGTGGTGGCGGTGCGGTAGCGTGCGGTGCGGGCGCGTGCGTGCGGTTGCGGTGCGATGCGGTGCGGTGCGTGCGTGCGATGCGGTTCGATGCGGTTGCGGTGCGGTGCGTCTGAGCCTTCAGGGGTTGAACTAATCTCTTGCGTGACCTCGAAAAAAACGCTTCTACGGACCTAAAACCGTATATTTGATAAAAAAAAACGTCTTAATACGACAAATATTACTGAGCGCAAATGTTGCAAAATTGCTCACCTGCCGACCCAGTCTCCCATTACTACTATATAGTATATATACATATAATATTATATACTATATATATAATTATTATATAATAAGATATATATATATATAATGTATTATATATAATATAATATACTATATATATATATATATATAATATATATATATATTTATATATATGTAATATTATATATATATATATATATTATATATATATTATATAATATATATATATATATAATATATATTAATATTATTAATCATATATATATATATAATATATATATATTATTATATATATAATAATATATATATATTTATATTATATAATATATATATATATATAAAGTATATATCATATATATAATAACCAACTAATTAACAACGAGAAAATTATTTGTGTTCCACAGATACTCTGTACTATTTTGGTGTAAACGAGTTACTTGTAAAAAAAATCAATAAAAAGGCAAAGAAAAATATCACAAACTTCACACAACCCAAAACACTGAAGAGATTCTGTAATAATTTATTATTTAACCAAAACTTATAACAACTTCTAATTGAACAAATTTTCTTACACTTATTTTTATGACAGTTTTTATTTTGTAAAACGCTAATAATTTAATATCATTTTTCATTTAATAAAACTGCATTTTTTAAGATAAAGGAAACTACACCCTACCAAACAAGTTCCACGTTGCACTGTAAATGAAATTATACAGTCAAGCATTGGGTACCAAGTCTAAAAATTTCTCGCATTATGAAGTAAGACTATGAAAAGTTGTACTATTTGTTTTTTTATATTATAACTTCAATAAATTTTCCAATGTTTGTTATCTATTATATTACTATATCTTACTTCTTATTCATAGATAGTTAAAATTTAAAAATTACTCTTAAATGATTGTCCATAGTATTCTTTGTCCGACATATGAAGATATATATATATACTATATAATATATATATATATATATATATAAATTATTATAGATAAGATATATTATATATATATATAATATATAATATATATATATATATATCAATATATATATAGAATACATAATATATATAATAATAATAATATATATATATATATATATATATATACTTATAAATATATTTTATATATATATATTATATAACATAATTATAACTGTATATAATATACTAATATATACTAATATATATATATTAGGCTTGGCGTTGCGCCACGCGAGTTGTGATTATGCGCCTTTGCGTTGCAACCATGCGCACGATCAATTCGTAAGAGCAAAGGCGTAAAGCCCATATCTTTGCGAAACAATCTATTTAAAAACACCCGCCTATAAACAGGAACAAAACATTTTTACCCTTGAATAGTTAGAACTTAGAAGCATCAGTGCTCACACTCTGATTCATTCTACTAAACTTCAACCCAGCTCACAGATATACCGCCTTCCTGTTAACCGTTCTATTATCACTCGTTCTCACTACATAATAAGTTTACCTGTCGTTAACTACCCATATATATATAATATATATATATATATATATAATATATATAATATAATTAAAATAAAGTCTCATACTAATATATATTATATAACGCCATAAGATATCTAGGACATCATTGTTTCCTATAAGATATCAGATACTCACTACCGTACTAATGTCCACCGGGCCCATCGCATTAGCTCTTAATATCTCCAGACTTAAAAACATCGTAATCGTAACGAACTAATAGCTTATCTAAGCACTGATCAATTATAACCACCGTTACAGCATCTTAGTCTACAACTAACATCTCCTGAAGCCCAAAAATTCATGGCTCTGAAGATTTGCAAATTCTGCAGCGGCTCTGCTGAACCTCTTGGGGAAAACATGACCACAGGACATGGAGGAGGTGAGATCTCTCTTTTT
>JABUQX010067045.1:17500-25870 GCA_015478945.1 Trachelipus rathkii | reverse complement strand
GGTTATGATAAGTTTGGTAAAGTAGCTATATGCAGATTTACTTTATCTACTTAACAAAATTTAATATAACCTAAACATAATAGTTCATAATCAAAATTTGAAAATAAAAAAAATAATTTTTTTTTTGAAAACTTACATTTAAAAGATATCACTTCGGGTACGAAATTGCTATAAACACAATATATTACTTTTTTTAAAAAATCCAAAATCACTAAGGTTATGAAAGGTTTGGTAAACTATACCAAAATTAAATGTGTATACAAAACAAAACTTATTATAACTGGAACTTAAATTATCATAAAAATTTTAAAATAAAGAAAAAAACTGAATACTGGAATATATTTACATATGAAAAACATTTGGCAAGTATTTCAGATGGAGAGGAAAGATATTAAAAAAAACGATTATGGAAAAAAAAATCAATATTTCCTCAGGTTCTGATATTCCAAAGAATTTCACTGAAAATTATAACCGCCTAATGAAATTACGCTTTATTCCTTCGCATAGGTATAACACTTTTGATATTCTTTTTCTGGTATTGATACATTAGTAAAATTATTATTGTTAATCAATAGCTTTTTATGATTATCAATGATTTGATTATATAGACAAAATGAACTTAATTTCAAAGAGCATTTTTATGTAAGAACCAAAAAAAAATTAAGACAAATAATATATATATATATATATATATATATATATATTATATATATATGATAACTTATATATATATATATATAATAAATATATTATTATATATATATATATACTATATATATATATATATATATATATATAGGAGGGGACATAGTCAATCGATCTTGGTTAGCTCTAGGTTTACAGCAATGCAGATTCCTCTAGGTTAGGGCTAGGTTCACAGCACCATCAATCTATATAGGTTAGGTCTCGGTTAACCTTGATCAATCAGGTTATGATAATTTGTTATGTTCACACAGAGTAAATGTGTACCTTAACAAATCTTGTTAACTTGAACTGGCAGGTACATAAACCGAGACCCTAACCTAATATGATCAAAGAACCCTTAAAAAGGAAAGGTGGCCAAGAAAAAACCTGTCTTGGTGGATAGAGAGATAGAGAGAAATTAATGAAAAAGCGTAGATGTTTTAAATATTCAAAGGTAGTAATAGGAAAGATGATTTAGAAAATTATAGGAAAAATAGAAATGAACTTAACCAATCAATAAGAAAGGCAAAGTGAGAGGCAGAAATGTGAATTTCAGCCAAGGAATAGTAATAAGAACCTGAAGAAGTTTTTAAGCTTTTATAAATTTTAAAATAAAGCAAGAATAGGACAATTTGTCCAATTAAAATTGATGAAAATTAGTGAGTTCAGATAAGGATATGGTACATTTTCAATGCTATTTTGCTTCAGTGTTTACTGAGGAAAGATTAGATAATTAGTTGGAGGACTAATAGTTCTTGTATGCATGAAACAAATAGACTTACAGGAATTTGAATTGATGTAAAAGATATAAACTTATTAATCATATTGACCCCAAGTTAAAGCTGCAGCCCTTGATGGGTTTATATAGTAGAATCTGAAAGAGGTAGTACCAGCATTGCAAAGGCCACTGTATTTGATTTTTAACGATCTATAACATTTGTGAACGGTACCAGATGACTGGGAAATGGCATATGTTTGTGCCGATTTATAAGGAAAGGTAGTAAGAAAGATTTGGGATATTATAGGCCAGTTAGCTTAACCTCTTCTCTGGTTGTAAAGGTTCTGGAAAAGTTAATGAAGGTCATATAGGAAAATATTTAGAAGATACCAAGGTATTGTATGATCCCAGCACGGTTTCAGAAAAGGTAGGTCAAGTCAGACAAACCTTTTAGAATTATGGAATACATTATGACTGCATCGACCGAGGACATCCAGTTGATATTGTATATTTAAACTTTAGTAAGCTTTGATAAGGTTCCCCACATAAGGCTTATGAAAAAGTATTGCAATGTTGTATAGGTGGAGTGGTACATGGTTGGATTAAAAGTCGGTTGCGAAATAGAAAAACAGTGTGTACAACTAAATGGGAATAAATCATCATGGGAAATACGTGAAGAGTGGTGTGCCACAGGGGTTCAGTGCTGGGCCACTATTGTTCCTCATATATATAAATATTTAGACCAGGACTTAAAATGCAAGTTCTAAGTTTTGCTAGATGAATACTAAGAGTGGCCCACCTCCAGTTAGGAAAGTGAAGGATGCATAAAGATTCCAAAATGATCTTGATAAAACTCTTGGGTGGGCAGATAAGTGGCAAATTGAATTTTATAGTTAAAGTGATTAACGGTCTTCACCGAGGTCTCAAATAAAGCTTTAAACTACGATATAATGATTGCTCTAGGTTCTGTGGACGAAGAAAAAAGATTAAGGTGTGAATAAAGCAGTAATATTGAAAGAAGCTAATCATGTTTGGGAAGCGCTAGGAAAAAGCTAATAAGATGCTGGGCATAATAATGCAATGTTGTTTACAAAAGCAAGGAAGTAATAAGTAAAGTGTATAATAGCTATGTTAGGCCAGTATTAGAGTATGGTGCACAAGTTTGGGCCCCTTATTTAAGAAAGACTCTAGATATGCTAGAAGAACGTGCAACAAAAGCAACAAGATGAGTTACTGGGTTTGAGGTAAGAGCTATGAGAAGAGGGAATGAGTTAGGAATGATTTCTGTAGAAAGGCGATTTCTCTCAGAGGGGGACATGAACAAGTCTACAAAAAATTTACATCTATTGATAGTACAGAGACCAATAAATTTTCATAGTAGTAGACCATGGACAGGTGACCAGGGGGCATAATAAGAAAAATAAGAAGAAAGCATGCCATCTTGATATAAGAAAGCATGCATTCAGTAATAGGGTTGTTAAATTTTGGAATAGTCTGCCAGAGGAGGTTGTTGAGTGTGACTCGATTGCAACATTTAAGAAAGGGTTAGATTCGTTTATGGATGGGTTGGGTATCATATAATATATTGACGAGGCCAAATTGGCGGGTTTTTAGTTATAGTAGTTATTAATGTTAGATGGCATGTGTGACCATAACTTAGTTATTAATGCATGTGGATGGTTTGGGTATCATATTTATATATCATTAGTTTTGACTAAGCCAAATTGGTGGATTTGTAGTTACAACAAATTGACAAGCCCTAGGGTGCTTTGTGGATTTGCATGAGCATGTTTGGGTAGTGGGTTGACTGGGACAGTCTCGATAGGCCCATGTGGCTTTTTACTGTCTCTATATTCTTAATGTCTTAAAAAACCTAGACCTAACCTAGATGGATCTACATTACTATAAACCTAGACCAAACTTACATGGATTGGGTCCAAAAATTATATATATAGTATATATATATATATATATATAAAAAAGATATATATATAATATATATATATATATATAATATTATATATTAAATATATATAATATTATATATATATATATATAATATATGGGCGTAGCCAGGATTTCATGTTAAGGGGGGGGGCAAAGGTTGAGTGATATATATATGATATTATATATTATAATATAATATTATCTTCAAAATAAGTAAATATATCTATATAATATATATATATATAGAGATATATATATATATAATTATATATATATATATAATTATAAATAAATATAAATTACCTGGTCTTCAAAAATTTGCTGTAATATTTCTTTTATTTTTTGCAATTGTTTTTTAATGTGCTGTTCTGCAGCTTGAATATCAAATGGGCACGCCTCCAGGATGATTTAACAGCTTGGCAGGCCGCCAAATGCTATCGACATACTGAAAATTCTAGGGGAGAATAATGTCAGAAGAAACCAGCTGTATAAAAGCACAGCTAGTTGACTTTAAGCCAATATGAAAATGAAAACATTAAAACTTTAGAAAAAATAATATAACACGTTAGTAATTAGTAATTACCCTTCATTATCTATCGATTGATGTTTTTTTTCAGTTTATCTACTACTAAACTAAACTTTTAAAAACGTCGTCTGGCAAACCTATAGGTTCATAATTTTTGTTTCGCCAAGATTTAGGGGGGGCAAGTGCCACCCCCTGCCTACGCCCATATATATATAATATATATATATATATATATATATATATAGATATATATATATATATATATAAGATATATATACCTACACATATATATATATATATATATAGCACAGGACTCCACATATTTCTTAAAAGATTCTAAGTCCAAAATCAATATATCTATATGTATATATAGGTCATATATATATATTTATATCTATATTTATATATATTATTTTATTATTATTATATATATATATATTATTATATTATTATTATTATTATATATTATTATTATTATTATTATTGTATTATTATTATTATTATTATTATTTTTTATATATTATTTTTTTATTAATTATTTATTATTATTATTATTATATATAAACATGTCAATTTATGATTTTAGGACTTAGAAAAACTTTTCAGAAAATATGTGGAGTCCTGTGCTATACCTTTACGATATATATATATATCTTATATATAATATATATATTATATATATAGATCATATATATATATAATATATATATATATAATATAAGTGATAATCTAACAAATTATCCACTTGTAAATCTTCATTGGGATATAAAATATCTCCTTGATCGTTATTGAAAAAAAATATAGAAATGATCTTTTTTAATTGTATTGTTAATAATCATGAAAAAAATATTAATTTGCAAAAGTTATGAATTTGAGGTAAAAATAATCTGAAAAAAAGTATCAAAAGTATTTCTTCATAATTACACAAACTGAATGAAAAATAATTTCATGAGCAGATTCTGATTTTTGTAACATTTTTTTTTATTGAAACTATAAACATAAAATGCATGAAAATCAATAAAAAAAAAAACTTCAAATAATTGTTGTTACCATTTTTGTACATGTTTATAGTTTCAATACAGTATTCAGGTTAATTGACCTCTAGGGAACTCCACAATTACAAAAAAAAAAAAAAAAAAAAAAAAAAAAAAAAAAATTATATATTAAGCAAAAATGGTCTTATTCACTTCATAAGACAATTTTTTAATCACATGTAAATTTTATGTTTCTATTGTTGGACAGAGTAGATATAGTGAGTGACTGGATGCAACTAATATTACCAGGACCATTACTATATTTTTCATAAATTAGAACACATTTTCAGCTGGCTGTGTTCTGCTACAGCATAACCATAAAACCTCAGGTCTTTTTATGAAACACTGGTGTATTAAATATTCAATTAAGTTATAGGAGTTTATGACTACAAGAAAAATAGCACAAACTAGCCTATTTAATTTTGACAATAACAAAGTTAAAAAATATTAATACTTTACCTGAAGAATTTGAATCCACTTCTGTTACATCAATTGTAACATGGTCTGGTTCATACTCCCGTAATGTGTGCGTTTTGCAATGGTTGTAAAATGGGTTTCATTATGGGGTCCTGAATAGTTTTAAATAATTTTCAGGTAGGGCATCCGCCCTTAATGTCTTTTTATTATTATATACCACAATGTCCTTATCATTAAAATGTTTTTCGCACAACCTGTATTTATAAAATGTGTTCCATAGTGTATTAATTATTTATTAATTCACAATGTGTGTTCGTTTTTATAATTAGAGGATATTAATTTTCTAAGTTAGGTCTGCAACATAATTCAGTCCACTTCATAAATAAAGTTCTCGTTTTTGGGAACCTAAAAAAACTTAAATGTTTATCTTTGCTGTATTTATTTCTACACAACAGTGCATAACAAGTATTAGCCATTTATAATGGAAATTTAATAAATAATTCGAACAAAACGAGTATGAAAAAATGACAATGGCCGCACCAAAATTACGAATGAATTTTATAATCAAATTTACTTTCATATGATTGGTTAACAGCAAATGGCTATATACACATGATTGGCTAAAATATTGAAACAGGTTTTTTTTGGGGTTTATTACGTTTTATGACGAATTTTTGTGAATTAACATTCAATCACAATTCAATTAAATTTTTAAAATTAAATTTAGGTTTATTCATAAGCTAAATTTAACTTTAAAATAATCATAAAAATATATTTATTTAAAAAAAATACAACATTTTGTAAAATATTGAAGGATAAAAAAATTAAATTATTTATGTTCGAACTTTTGCTTGAAAAGCCTGTTTTGGGGTGTTAATACATTTTAGTTATAATTCAACTCACTATATTTATTAATTCACAATGATTAAACTTTCTATGTTGAAAACAGAAAACAAACAAAAAAAGTTTTAAGTCTATATATATATATATATATATATATATATATATATATATATATTATATTATATATATATATATATATTTTATATACTATATATATATATATATATATGTAAATATATATATAATTAGATTACATACATATAAAATAAAATAATATATAAAAAAATATTTTATAGAAATAATAATAATATATATTATATATATATATATATATATATATATATATATATATATATAATATATATAATATCAGGCGCGGCTCGTCCAAAAAATATGGATGCATTTTGCATTTTACTAACCACACACACCAATATGATATGTATAACTTACAACCATCATATATGATATATAGTATTAATAAATATATATATATATTGATAATTAATATTAATATATATAGTATATAATATATATTATATAATATAATATATAATTAATATATATATATAATATATATAATAGTATATGGAATATAGTATATAGTATTAATTTAATATAGTTAATTATATAATTATATATATTATATATTATTAATATATAGATTTATATATATATTATATATAGTATTATATATATATATTAAGTTATAATATATAATATATATAATTATTATATATATAATAGTAATAATATTAATATATATATATATATATATATATATATATTAATATATATATATAGTAGATATATATTATTATTGTGTGTGTGTGGTGTGTGTGAGTATGTGTGATGCTGTTGATGTGGTGTTCAGCGCTGATGAGTGCGTGAGTTGAACGTGGTGATGTTTCAAAAAGAAAGAGAGCATTGGATTGACCGGATAAAGCATATCCTAGAAAAGATGAAGAAAGAAAAGTAAGGAAAGAATGTATCAAATAATATTTAAGAAAAAGTTATGTAACTTACCTTTACAATTTTTATTTAAATGAAAGTCCGCTCTTCTATCTTTTAATTGAGCAAATTTATCAATCACTTTATTATTAAAATCTTCTATGCCCAGAATAAAGTCTTTTCCGTCGAAAGGATTGCTAAGGTGGGAAATCTTTCTTGCCTCATGGTGTTTCTAAGAAAGGTTTTAATCCTTTTTTAATAAGGAAAACAGCGCTCTGCTTTGGACGTTGTTGCCATCGGAATGGTTATTAAAACTTTCAATAAGTTTCACACTTTTTACATAGAAAAATGGCTTCCAAATAATTTCTGGTAATGAAATCGAATTAAAGAACATAGACGAAATGCTTCTAGGCATATTAAATTATAGATAGTTCTGTTTTAAATTTCTTTATGTCAATGAAAGTGTACACTTACATGGTTTCATTTACATTTTTCTCAGGAAAGAAATAACGTGGCAACAATTAAATGTCCTGAGAATGTAAATCTATCTTTTATCTGACAAATAATTGAGGATGATGATAGAGGTATTTGCAGGTGTGTAAAAGGAGTGGTTGAAAGTAAAATGTAGATAAGAGGCAAGGTTATGGTTGGAGTGAAGACAGATCTCGGGTGCAAGGTATATTGGATGCGCTGAGCAACTGGAACAAGTGTCTGAGTTTAATATTTAGGGTAGTATTAATTGTTGGATGAAAAAGGGAACGGATGATGGGAGAGATGTAGTAAGAAAGTTAGTGAATGGTAGGAAGGAGCTCGTTGCTCTTTATCCTGTAGCTGTAAAAGGACTAATTGTTGATTGCGCTATAGGGTCTTGCATGAAGGTATGTGTTACCTGTGTAATGTACAGTAGTGGAAACTGATGGTCTGGAATAAGAGGTATAGATCTAAAGTAAAATGTGTTCGGATGGACAATCTTAGGTGTGTGTTAGGTGTGAGAAGAAATGATAAATGAGGAATGAACGTATTAAGGGTTGTGTGGTGTGAAGAAAGGAGTAAATGAGAGAATAAACGAGGAGTACATTGAGATGGTTTGTCATGTGGAAAGGATGGATATAGGGGTTGGTTTTAAACGGGTGTTATAGTGGTTGGAGCTGTTGGGAATCGACCGGCCTGGGAGACCGAAGAAAAAAGTGGATGAGTAGAGTAAAGGAATTGCATGGAGAGGAGAAGGAATGTGAGTTTGGCACGAGGCGAGG
>JABUQX010067045.1:10000-12500 GCA_015478945.1 Trachelipus rathkii | reverse complement strand
TGTGGTGGTAAGCTTCTGATTAGAATCAAAAGTATGCATGAGGATAGTGAAGCGTGTGTAAAAATAAATAGAGTCGTAAGTGATTGGTTTAATATTAATAGCGGAGTGAGACAGGGATGTGCTATGTCTCCTTGGAGATCCAATCTGTACATGGATGAAGTTATGAAAGAATTAGAGGTAGGGGTGACAAGGACTGGTAGAGAGATTTGGTAGGGTGTGTAAAAGGAGGGGTTTGAAAGTAAACGTAAATAAGAGTAAGGTTATGGTAGTGTGTGAGGAAAGTCCTCGATGTTAAGTTATGTTCAGACTGGTGAGCAGCTGGAAAAAAGTGTCTGAATTTTAAATATTTAGGAGTATATGTTGAATGAAAAGGGAGCGGATGATGCAGAGTGTAGTAGGAAAATTGTGAATGGCACTAAGGTAGCTAATGCGGTTAAATCGTTGGTGGATGTAAAGGGACTAAGTCTTGAGTGTGCTAGGGTCTTACATGAGGGTATGTTGTTGCCCGTGTTAATGTATAGTAGTGTGACTATGGTCTGGAATAAGAAGTATAGATCTAAATTACAATGTGTTCAGATGGACAATCTTAGTGGCGTGTTAGGTGTGAAAAGAAATGATAAAATGAGAAATGAATGTATAAGTGAGTTGTTTGGTGTTGAGAATGGGGTAAATGAGAGAATAAATGAAAGTATGTTGAGATGGTTTGGTCATGTGGAAAGGATGGATGATAGTCGGTTGGTTAAGCGAATGTATAGTGGTGAGTGTGTTGGGAATCGATCGGATGGAGACAGAAAAAAAGTGGAATGAGTCAGAAAAAGGAATGCCTGGAGGAGAAAATGTTGAGTTTGGCAGAGGCGAAAAGAAAGGTACATAACAGGAGTGAATGGCGGGGTTTTGTGAGAAGGTATGGTTGTAGCCCAATTGGGCCAAGGAATGAACCCCACATTTACGAGATGTCATAGTTGAGTTGAGGGTCCATCGCCAAAAGAGTCCCATGAAGCCTTGGGTGGATTTTTCTGACTGACGACGAGTTTCAACTAATTGCATAAGGGCGGGTGAGGCGGACTTTCTTTTCTAACTTGCTTCATATATCTTCTACTATTTCCTGTTTCCCGGGCATGTACGCCACCTTACCTTCCAGTCTTGGAGAGAAGATGGGTGGTGATGTTGATTGATGATCGCTGATGCTGATATGATGACCACTATGATGATGTGATGATGATGATGATATGATGATGATGATGATGATTGGATGATGATGATGATGATGATGATGATGATGATGATGATGATGATGTGATTATATATATATATATAATATATATATAATAAGTATATATAATATATATATATATATAATATATATATATATAGGATATATTGCAGTTTTCATAAAAGTACTTGTACTTTACCATGTACTTATACCATTACTTTACTGTGTACTTGTACTTGACAAATTCTAGAGTTACTTGTACTTGTACTTTACTTGTACTTATAATATAACATATAATATAATATATATATATTATAATATATAATATATATATATATAATATATATATATATATATATAATATATATATATATAATATATAATATATAAATATATATATATATAGTCCAGCCTCTAGAAGAGCCACAATCCATATTTCAAAAACTACAACACTCCGGGAAAAGGATACATTGCTGGAATGCTTGGCACATTATTCGTCGGAAATGTTTAAAAAAAAAATAAAAAAAAACATCAAAAAAAAAAAAATTACAAATAGCTACAGGGAAAGAAATACATTTTTGGAATCCTTGTAAAATTTTAGTTAAGAAAATGTAAAAAAAAATTATTGTAATAATTTATAGCTGAATATGAGTTAGAAACCGATTTAAAACACTTTTTATTACGTTACTCATTAAAATAAAATAGACTTTCTAGTAAATTTTTTTTTTTTAACTAAAGAATAACCCCAAGGGTATACCGCACCAATGCAGGAGTCGGGGGTCTCTCGCCTTCAGGGAACTACGGGTAGGATAATTCCCCCCTCCGGAAGTCTCCGGAAACCCCGCTCTTTGGTATATTGGGGTGGTCGCGGGGGTTCCTCACGCCCCTCCCCTACGGGTATGGAAAAAACGTTCCCCCCCTGTGTTCCCCGTCGGCTCGAGCCCCTACAATTGCCATGTAATACCTTTACAAATAATAGTATAATATATTAGTCCGTTCCCCCCAAAAAAAAATAAGCCAATCTTTGTTTAATTTTTTTTTTTTTTTTTTTTTTTTTTTTTTTACTTTTTCTAAATTTAAATTTTTAAAAGGATTCCAAAAATTATTCCTTTTTCTCTGTAGCTATTGTAGTTTTTGAGATATGATTTTTTTTTTTTTTTTTTTTTTTTTTTTTTTTTTTTTTTTTTTTTTTTGTTAAAATTTTTAAATTTTTTTTTCTTTTTTTTTTAAAAATTTTATAAGTAAGTAACTTAATTCAAATAATTATTAAAATATAAAAAAAGTAAA
>JABUQX010067045.1:0-5000 GCA_015478945.1 Trachelipus rathkii | reverse complement strand
AAGTAACGTACCTGCTTTTTTGTTATTAGGGTGGCTCCGCTCTCATAATCCTCTTCACATTTTCTTCTTTTGCAAGTCCTTCACCTCGATTATCATGTGGTGGACCAAGAAGAGAAATTTCGACATTGAGACGGCCGCGGAATTCGCACTTCAGGGTCTGATGTGTGTATTCTTCGCTTTGTAACTTCTGTAATACATCCGATGATCGTGTCCAAATGTTCTCGTCCGGTCTTTGAATGTACAATGATATCATCAATGTAGAAATCTACATCATTGATTCCATCTAGAATCCTGCGCATGGACCTTACCAACGTTGCTCCAGCATTCACCATACCGAATTCTTCTTTATTATTTCTTCCGAATTTTGTACTACCTCCTTCCCGCTCATTCACTTGTCTTTCTTTTCACATTTGCCATCTTCCATATCCCTGGTTCAACTAACATATTCTTCCACACTTCCGAAGTTATTTACAACATTTTATTACTGTTTCTTTGGTTCCTCTTCACTCCTTACACATTTCTTCATACAACACTTGTAGTATCTTCTCTTTGTACAACTTTCTTTCTTTTCCATCAACATTCTCCAACATTTCGACGTTTACCCCTTCACTTTCGTTCTTATCCTCTATTTTATGGGGGCGCTTACTTCTGTAACTGCGGTTTGGTCTCGCTCTTTTTCTGCCTTTCCTTCATCTACTCCCTTTTACGTACTACTACCTCTACTATCAACGTTCATCTTTTCCTTCTATCAAAATTCTGATGATTCTCCCTATTTTCATCGGTTTTTCTTTCAATTAAATGCTACAAAATCTACACTTTCTTTTCATTTCTGCCCCACTCCTGTGTGGTGCTTCTTGGCTTTTCTCTGGCCAATAATATTGTTGAATACTTTTCTCCTATCTTTTCCATCTTTCTCTGACGATCGCTCATCACTTTGACTGTAATCTATTTTCAGCACCTCTTATATTTGACATCTTTCGTTTCTTTTTACTCTCCTTCTCCTCCCTAATACCATTCTGTTTTAATCTTCACATTTTTCTTCCACATATCTTTCTTTCTTTTGGTTTTCGTTTTGTTTTTCTAAATTTTATCATTCGCTTCTTCTTTTAAAGCGATCTTTTCCGTTTGCACTCAATGGGCCACTTGTACTTTCTGTGTACTAATTATTTTCATAGCTATTCACTCTTGGTATGCCGCTATTCACATCTTCCAACGTTAACTCTTGTTGAAGCTCTTTCAAATTTCTTTCGGGAGCATCACTCAACACTCCAATTTCACCCTCCTTCGGATTATCTAAGGTATCATTATTCATCTAGTCCTCCATAATCTCCTTCAGTACCGAATCCTTAACTAATATATATCTTCCTGTACTTTTCTCTACTGAGTGCTATAATCTTTGCATTGAAACTTCCTTTTTCTTCTTTACTTTTGGTACTGACTCATTTCCAAATTTCTTTTCTTCAAAATCTAAGCGATCTTGTACAAGATCCGGTGTCATCATGCCTTCTGCGGGAGACACTTCTGCTGGAGCGGCTATTTCTTCCTTGAGTTCGCTTTCCGTCTCTTCGGATTCTGACCCTTTCTGTGTTTACATAACATCTACAGTTTCTGTTGTGGGGTTCCTAATAATACTTGGAATCTCAGCCTTTGGGGTATTACTTTTTACTTTTTCAGGAGTCTCTTCTTTTGATGTGGTCATGATAATACCTTGATCTCTAGATGTCTGCTAAATGGGTACTTTCACAACTTTCAACTGGCCTTCTTCCTCAACTTGACTTGTCTGTGAGGCGTTGCGCCTTACGATTGAATCCACACTCTTAACATTTTTACAATGGGGGGCGTTGCACCCAACGAGTGAATCCACACTCTGAAATTCTTCCACCTTTTCCACAATAGGGGACAGCGAACTCTTTGTAGTTCCTTCATCTTGCGTTGCGCAAGGAAAACGGCTCTTAGCCTCGTCCCAACTATCATTAGGCATAAATAGAGGTAAAACTCTTTCCACGTTACCCAGCACCAAGTCATAAACAACATCCGGCATAACGACCTCAGTTGTCTATCCTACGTAATACGGTGTATCCAGTATTACTTTTGTCAGGGGAACCCGCATCACAGTATTATTGAGTAACTTCATCTGTCTAAATATTCCATTATAACTTTCTTCCGGAACAAATTTTCTTCGTAACACAATCCCATTGCATACGGTGTCTCTGAGAACTCTTACTTTATAGCCATTTGCATAGCCGTCGACCACTGGTAGATCGTGGGAACATTCATCGGTTCCACCTACCATACAAATATCTTCACACGACTGTGTCGTGGTTTTGAGGCCACAAACAATCTCTTTAATGGTCGTGGGTCCTGGAAAGAAAAGCAAATAACAAAACAAACAATAAATAAACACAATAAAACTCAGGAAAAAAAATCAAACACAAAACATAAGCAGCCAAAAAAATTTATTAAAAAATATCCCCAACCAACCGATACCGAAGACCAGGGATTCCCGATTCTTCCTTTATTTCATTCACTACTTCATCCAATTCCACGCAAAATTTACTTGCATCTTCCACTCTCATATTCACACTCCTATCCCTAACATCTCTTAATCCTGTTAACACACTTTCACTCTCATCCAACGGAAACTTACATAACGTATAGGTCTGATTCAAACTCTGCACACCATTTCCACTATCCCACCAAAACCCTGAAAAAATTACATTATCACTTTCATCATCCTCATTATTCCTATTATAATTATTAACCCTAACTTTTCTTCTTCTCTTACATTTTTTTTCATCCTACGTTTTTCTATTAAACCAACTCTTTACCTTGTAACCACAATCATTCACTCCTTCCACATTCTCATTCATTTCAGTGCTCATTCATCCAAAACTTATACACTGGGTGAGGCCTTCAAATATCGCAGGGTGGGCTCCCTCCACGCCTCAACTAGCATCTGATGTGCTCATAAACTCAACTACTCTACCTTCTGTCTCATTCTCAAGAACATAACTAACTCATTCGACATCACTCTTTCACGACAAAAGGCCCTTCAAACTTACTTCTCTCATTCTTAGGGAAGCTTTGAATGATCTTCAATCACCTTTTCAAAAATCCAAGTACAGAACTACTAAAACTTGCAAACTTCAGACTCCCTTTTCTCCAAAAACATCCCTATCACTTTCAGGCAACACTAACCTAGGTTTAACTAACTTCTCAAAATTCATCACATACATACATGGAGACATACAGTAGCCCTATGCACAGTCATATTATATGCCATAACACTTTTCCTATCCAATAATTCCATTCGTTCTCTCGTTCACTCATCCTTCGTAACATCTCACTCAACGTTCGTACTGTTCTTTCAGCCAAACCATTCGAACTAGGCATATACGGAGTAGTCCGCACATGTTCAATCCCCCAATCACTCAACATCTGCTCAAACGCCTGTCCCACAAACTCCGGTCCATTATCACTCAACATTCGCTTCGGTTTACATACACACATTGGCAACAAAACTTCTCTCACTACTTTAGCTACATTCGCACTAGTCTTATTCTTCACAGGCACCGCATATGCAAACTTACTCTTATGATCTACCATCACAACCATTCCTACATACCCACATGCAGTCACTGGTAAAGAAACACAATCAATCACCACTAACTCAAAAGGTTCACTTACATCCATTCGCAATACAAGAGGTTTTACATACATTCTCTGATACTTTCCTTTCTGACACTCTTCGCAAGTAGTCGCCACATCCTTCACTATCTTTCGCAACCAAGGGTTAAACACTCTCTTTCATACATTCCCATAATTTAAACTTTCCCATGTGTCCATATCTACGATGAATCACTAAAGCCATCCCTACTGCCCCAACCACAGAAAACACTGGTACATACAAATCTTCCTCTCGTACTTTCCTAATATAATACACCACATTCTGACACACAACAAACTTTTTCGCAAACACCTTAAAATCGTCTATTAACTGGTCCCATCTACACACTTCCTTATCCAACTAAATACATTTTCTCAGCTCACAGACCATAGGACATTCCTCTTGCATCACTTCAATATCTCTCATACTCAACAATTCCTCATCACCCACACCAACTGTTACCATTCCTACGAAATTAGTCATGCATACATCCCCCTTATGCATTCTAACTACTTCCCGATTCCCTTTCAGCAATCTTTCATTTCCTACATCTACTGACAACCCATTCATTCTTAAAAATTCTATCCCAAACAAAAAACAATACGGCATTCGTTCTTCATCCAGCACAACAAACCTATGTCCAACTCTCTCTAACATTCCTATCTCTACTTTTAACAAAACCTCTTCCCAAGCAACTATTTCACCTGCCCCAATCCCCTTTATCTTTACACTTGTATTCCTCCTAGGTATCTGCCATGTCAATTGCTCAAGCTCTCGTACCACTGACGCATTCACCAAAGAAATCTGAGACCCAGTGTCAATCAACCCACAATATACCTTACCATCCACCTGCACTTTCACCGCCATTCTACCACTCATCCCATGTTCACAATACACTACCTCTTCAATCTCCCCAGGACAAATCATTTTCGCATCCTCGTCATCCTCAATTACACAATCTTCTACTCCCTTTTCCAAAACATACTTCCTATCATAGCTCTTTTTCTCTATTACCCAATTATAATGCACCCCACTCAAACACTGTAAATGCAGCTCACCTACACTGTTCCTATCAATCTCCTCACTCCTATAAATTACCGGTCGCTCCCCACCATAATGCACACACACAACTACTTTAAACAATTTACTCACAACAACTAACACCTCTTGCAAAGGAATCACACCTCCATTACACATAGTCTTTAACTCTCTTACATACTGTCGCACCTTCTTAACTCCTATCTGCTCAGGTTTCTTACACACCTCAGTCATAACTTCCCTCCGCAATTCTTCTATACTCTCAGGCACTCTCAAAACCAACCCATCCTTGGTT
>JABUQX010067044.1:62500-65081 GCA_015478945.1 Trachelipus rathkii | reverse complement strand
TAGTCTACGGGTGAAATGAGGTTATGGTTGGTTAGGTCAGGTCTTTTTTTTCTCGAATTTAATATTTTTATCACAAAAACTTGTCTACAAAAATTATACCAATCTACAACAGCATGTTTGGAAAATCCTAGCATGGAATCACATTTTTTGGCACATAAATCATTAATAAAAAAGATACTAATTTTAAGACTTTCGAATAATCTCAATAAGAAAGATATAAAAATGAATCTTTAGGAGCAAAACAATATTTTTTCCCGCAATTTTTTGCATCTAAAAACAAAATCGTTTCTTTATATATTCCACATTTTTTTTTTTACATTTGCTACAATTTTTTCCAGTTTTCAAGATGTGCAACTAATCTATTAGTTAGTATTGTTTCAAAAATTTTGCCAAGTATAGAAGTTATGCTAATTGTTCTGTGAAAAAAAAAGGAAAAAGAAAAAAAGAAAAGAAAGTATCATCTCTTACCAGTTTGCGCTCCTACTCAAGCACACAGCCGAGGACCTTGGCAGAAATGAGAGAATCCCTGAGGTTTCATGTATTGGAACATGAAGGCTCCATGGCTAAACTCAAGTTTATTGGAAGGGTCCTTGATGGGGTGGTGTTCAGCTATCAACCAACTGTCGTGAACTTTAAAATTATGTAAATGTATAATTAAATTAACAAAGAACATTATCAAAGAAATACAGAAGTAAGATTATTTGTAACCATTATATATATATATATATAATATATAATAATTATATAATATATATTATATATACTATATATATATATATATATAATATTATACGAATATATATTATATATATAGTATATAATATATATATATATAATATAGTATATAATATATATAATATATATATATATATTATATACTTATATATATATATATATATATATAATATATAATATATAGTATATGAAGATTTCTGACATCCAGTCGCTAAAGACGATGGACAGCAGTTGCTTAGAAATACTTTTTCTCTGTTCTTGCTCGTTCTCTTGAAACCACCTCCAGCAAACGGTGTATTCCTAACCCTAATAAATAAACAAAAATTTATTTTAAATAAGAATACAGGAGAATTCCTCTGTCTCTCTCTCTCTCAGTTGGAATTTTCTTACCCCAAGTCTCCAGGGGAACATCTTCCCTAATGCGAGTGTTGAGATTGTTGTGTCCCCGGCAGTTGCATGAAGAGTCCAATTTCACATTCAAATTCCTGAAGGCCTTCGAATAGAGATGGGGGTTTGCTTGTCTGCTAAACACACACCACACACACATATATACCATATATTAATATATACTATATTTAATTAATATATATATATTAATACTATTATATATTAAATAATATATATATCATATATTAATATATATATATATCATATATATATATAAATATAATATATAATTATTATAATTAAAGAGGAAAGGTCGTATTTAGAGAACCTTTTATACGGTACTCGTTACCCCCAAAAAAAATAGTACAGCGGATATCTCTAATAGCCATAATAAGACGTTTCTACTATAGGAATTGATTAATATTAGGTTCAGTTTATATATAATATATATATATACAGTGTGTGATATGATATATGATATATATATATTATATATATATAATTGTAAATATATCAATAATATAAAAAAATAAGTATATTATATATTAAAAACGAAAGAATACCCCAAGAGGTAAACCGCAGCAGAGATAAGGCAGGAGGTTCGGGACCTCTCGGCCTTCCGGGAAACGACGGGGTAGGACTATTCCCCCCCCCTCCGGGGGGGCGGGTCTCCGGAACCCCCGCCTTTTGGTATTTGGGTGTCGCGGGGCCTCCGCCCCTCCCCTACGGGGAATGGAAAACGTCCCCCCCTCTGTTCCCCGTCGGCTCGAGGCCCCTAAATTGCCGTGTAATTAATTTACAGTAATATATACTAATTATAGATGGGTATGTATATGATTTTATTAAATTTTTCACATATAATATATTATATATAATAATATATAATATATATATATATAATATATATAATTACTATATATAAACAAACTTAACAACAAGCCTAAACTTGGAAAAATTACTATTTATGTTCCATAGAGAGACCCAGTACTATTTTTTTTGGTTAACGAGTACAATAAAAAATGTCAATAAATAGCCCCAAAAAAGGTTACCTTAGACTATATCGACAAGTGCAATAATATACTATCAGACAATACCACCTATACCAAATTGCAAAATAACCCGCTCAACAACTCCATAACATCTTTCAATAAAAAACTTAAATCTCTTTGCAAGGATTTCCCAAATTTTCATACTTCACTAAAAGCCCAAATGTCATGTCTGGCTAATAATATTATTTCTTTTTATATAAAAAAAACTGCATTTTCGAGACAAAACCAAAAACACCCTACTCAAAAGAAGTTCCAAGTAGCACTGCCGAATTATAATTTCTTTCATTGGTTTTTTAGTCGGGTAAAAATTCCTACCAGAGTAAACACATCGACAAATAGCTACTCTTTATTCTGCTACTTTTTATATAGCGCTTACTATATTCCTATTATTTATATATACATTTGTTTAC
>JABUQX010067044.1:40000-52500 GCA_015478945.1 Trachelipus rathkii | reverse complement strand
AGGAAGAAGTGTGAAGATAAAGTCCAGAGTCGGTTTCCAATTCCAGAACCAAGTTCATTACAGGCGAATACACCTAAAAATCTTCTTTCGTTAATAAAAGGCATAAATACATTTCTTCAGACATCTTAATAACTCAAAAATTATATTTTCGTTACCTGCTCAAATCAATCGATGATCCTTGAGAATGTTCCAAAATACACCCAGAACTGAGATCGAGGATGTTAAAACTTTGTCCAAATTTGAGACTTAACCCTAGTATCCTTTTACTTAGGATATTGAGATATAGCATAACAAGCTGAAAAGATCAGTCTGTGAGATCTAGGCATATAAATTACTGTTTCCAGCATAAAGTCTTAGAGATCAACACCGACCGTTATCGCTGCATGATCACGAGTATTGGCAAATAAATACGTGAAAAAGGGACGCGCGAACATGAGGAAGTGAGCCTTGATGATCATCTATAATCACGACCGCATGATGGACCATTCACAGCAACTGATACTCTAAGACCGAATATGTGGGTTAAATTTAAAGGCAGTTTCCAGAGTAGGCATCGTGTTCTACATTCTATTATTACCTTCGAGAGGTAGCACCATTGACGATGTTTAGGTATATTATAACTCGAATAAATCCTTGAGGTAAAGTTAAAAAAATTTAGTCTGCAATTCTCCTTGATTGGATATTTTGCATAATCAGTCAAAAGAGATTTTCTCGATTTGCGAGATGTTTAAAGGAGATAATTCACTTTACGTACACATAAAAGATAAGCATCCAGTAATTGAAATAGGTTTTGGAGCGGTAGTTGTGGCTGTAGCGTTGCTTTGAACATTAAGGGCAAATTGAGGGGTAGATCTAGTTAACCTGATGCGGGTGTCCACTGATGGTAGAATAAGTCTTTCCTGAGAGAATATATCACCGTTACACGTCCATAATATTCGTAAGTGTTATTTTTAGATTTAGCAGCATTGTCCCTATGTTTCTCTACATCTTTTAAATTGTAGTAGCCGCTTGATTGTAAATGGGACTGTTTAGCATCATCTGAATAATTTAGTAAAGTTTCAATATAACTTCGATAATGGTAACTTGCAGCTGATGCCCCTAGAGATGTTTCATTTAAAAACACCTCAAATTGATGAACATGTATACAGGAAATTTGTTTCCGTGGATACTATGTGATCGCTTCCTGTGAGATCTTGAACCATCTTCGTTTGACTAACTTAGTCTGTCAAAATATAAAAACACATTGAATGGATCTAGATACTGGTTCAGAAGTGCTAGGATGTTGAATTCGAGAGGTAATCGGATTGTGGATTGCAGTGAACATGTTTGGATTAATACTACATCAAAATGGATTCAGTCACACTGATCGGTGTAGGATCACAGAAAGAGATCCAATTCGCTCTTACAACAGTCGGGGCAGAGGATGGAGGAAATGCATGCTATTGCTAGACTACAATCGCTTGACGTATAATGAGGAGAGATTTGTTTTAACATTCCTTATATACGAAATAGATAAACTTGATTATTATTTATGTAAAAAAAGTTACCACGTATCACTATTATTAGAGAGGCAAACACATCAATACACCTTTTCTTTAGTGGTCCTTTATTATTCCTCTTTACAGGTTTTTTACGACCACCTACACCTTTGCCAGTCATCTTACGGCGTATTTTTCGTTTAACATCGTCTAACATTTCCATCTGAACACTGCGGCTAGTCGACGTGTTACAGCTGTTCGATGGATATTGACACCTCCCATACATATCCTGAGAAAGTATTTACCTGTCCTGCTGCTTAATTTAGAGAGGTATTTATCTCCTGAATTTAAACAGGGGATAAGCTCTACGAAAATAAACGAAGCAAAAAAATCCTCCTAAACCATATTCCCTCTGCATTCTTGAACCCCTGAAGACTTTCTCTTTCCATTATTATTTTTTTTATTTAACGGAGCTTCTTTCGTATGTGTACTTTACACACTGCTGTACCAATTGTGAATGGTAGGTTTGCTTCGACGTCCTCTTTATATAACGCGAACTGAACTTCAGCTGCGGCTTACTCAATAGGTAAGTATGTGAACATTAGGAAAGCTTATAACTTTACGACCCTTTAGAAAAATGAACTACTCTTAACAAAGAGGCTTTAGTATTTCCTACATACTGGATGGTCTAAAATATCTGTATAAACATAGGCCAGGACCAGGCATCTTGAAACATCTAATTAGGCAAGCAATACAAAATGTAATGGAAATTCTTGTGTCCATTTTTGAGACATACCTCTTCCATCCGTATGGTTAAGTATACGCATTAGATCCTTCTAGAGATGGTTGTATATTTTCCGATTATTTGATATACATGTGTAAGTAACAACAATTACCGAAACAGTTGAAGGCGGCTTATTATAAATTAAACCTTATATCTATGCAGCGCCTTCTACATGCAGACTCGCTCCCGAGATTTTAAAGTGATTAAAGCGTTATCTTCGTTAAACGGATTTATTAACAAGAAACACTAAATCTTTACATAACCTGACTTGCTTCAAAATTTTTTGTTTAAGTCTAGGAACACATCAGTAACCGACTTGTAATGACCCCGACTTATGAAATATCTTTCTCAAAGAAATATTCTTTGTCACCTCGTTTGATAGTTGCCATATTAGCTTCAAATTTTTAATAACATTTTAAACATTTAATCAACATTTCTAAATATCGAAAAAGCCAAATATGAAATCAGGCCTATTCTCATATCGCGTCGAGGGAATTATTCATCTCTAATCCTGCCTTTCATTATAATTTCTCGATCAAGTTATAGGGTTCAAATAATTGGCGTTGTATTAGCCTATTTATTTCAGGATAGAGATGCCATAGGAAGCGATTGAAGGCAGAGTTAGAATAGAAATGATCTTACACTTCTCATTGTTCCCGACGTAAACTGATCAATGTTTTCTGTTAAGTCAACTACAGCATTTTATCTATAACTATTAAAACTTCGTGCGGGTAACTATCATATTGACAAGATACTGTTTATTTTTTAGCCTTTTCCCTTTTATACCTAATATTTTTTCTATTTTTTATACATTACTCACAGGATCGAATCGTATTTTCTTTATTTCTTGTTTATAGAACCCTCCTTTTATTTGTTCGCCATCTAAATCCTCAAGATAGTATAATTTTCACCGTCTCTTGGGAATTCTCTGATTGTATCTACTTTAAAAACTCTCTTGACCATCCCGCCACATTTACCCTTTTCTGAAATCATTCATCTGACCAGACCACTCTCACATTAATCTCTACTTTCAATACCGTTGTTATCTTTAAATTTTCGTACAAGACGACTCGGAATGAGGGTTTTGTCTTACCATATCTAGAGGAGGTCTTCTTAATTGGTCTATGATAAGACCTATTATAAGAATAAGCCAAGTCTTTGCAGTATATCGAAATATTTAAATGTATTCATTCTTCGTTGAACATATCTATGCATTCTGTTCTTTTATAGTTCTTTGTACTCTTTCCACTATTGCAGCCTTATTAACTGAAAATGTGTTATAGTACCCTATATATCATACTCTGTAACTATTTCTTAAAACTCTTTACCTAAAAATTCTGTATATTCGTCCACATCATTTGCGGATATCTGTCATCTTCATTATATAATTTCTCTGACTGCAGCAGCTAACAGTCTTTGATTTTTTATCCTTTAAAACCTTTAACCATAAGTATCTGGAAATAACATCTATCACAAAAAAAAGAAAAATATATTGATACCCTTATTTGTAAACTTTATATTTTATCATCTCTGTCAATACAATGTGACCATCATTATCTAGAGATGGTGAGGCTCGGTTTTTCGTGTTGAAATTTTTTCGTATAGTATGCAGGAAAAGCATTCCTTCCCCTTAGTAAACTAATTTCAAGTTCCATTTTATGATATGAGAAACTTTAGAAGCGAACCTTGGAAAAGGCCTCCAATATAACATGAAGGCTGTTTCACATCAAAAGTAATATTATATCGACCGCGTTAGCTCCATGGACTCACAATGAATTATCAATTAAAAAGAACAATTCATTATCTGAAAGGTGATTATTTTAAAAACCCGAATATCTATAGTGAAATATTTCTATTTCAATTACAAAAACTAAATATTATCTATTTAAATTACAAATCGAAAAAGAAATAACACATGTATACAGAAAATAACACTGTTATATACATAATTTAAATTACAAACAATACAATCATATAAAAAGCCCAATAAATAATTAGGAACTAATCCATTTTGAAACGAAGTTTTGTTCTTATTCTTCCTGCACTGAACGTAATGTAACTTCTACGATCATCCTTTCAATCTGTTCCGATGCCAAAAGACAGTACCAGCGAGGACTCACACTGTCTAGGAGTTCATTGGAAATATTATCCAGTTTCGTTATCTTATTTTATATCTGGATTAAAGTTCTCGGGGAAATTAATAGTTTGAAGTTCTTTTTGATCTTGTTCCACCTGTCACAGAAGCTTCTTCACTCACGTGAGAAGATCAGAATATCAGTCAACAATATCGATTCCTACTATGTTTTCCGTCAATAATGCCATTTGACGATTCATTCCAAGTAAGCTCGATCTTTTAAATCTTATTATAGCAGTAAACCCTTTTCTTATTCTATTGGAGTAAGCCTTCCTTGAGTATATGTTGTAAAATTATCTCCTCTTTTCACTTCAACTTAGTGTCTGTCCTATACTGAATCGTCCTTCAGGTGAGAATTTAGAAAAACTTTTAGATCTTACTAATTTTTTATAGGCATTTTGATATAGGATCTCTTTTCTGTAATGAGAATGTTAACATCATGAGTTATACATGATGCAGTTCCTTCCTCGTAATATTTATCTGTTCAACTGGCCGATCTTATCATAAACTCAAAAGGTTGCTGTTGAATCACCATGGTTGGATAAGGGTGTATAACCCCGAACTGTTGCAGTGAGTTTGATTGAGACTGTTCAACTGTTCGTTGTTGTGGTTGTTGTGTTGTTGTTGTTTGGTTGTTGTGTTGTTGTTGTGTTTGTTGTTGTTGTTGTTTTGTTATTGTTGTTGTGTTGTTGATCTGTTGTTGGTGTTGTTGTTTGTGTTGTTGTTTTGTAGTTGTTGTTTATTTTGTTGTTTTGTTTTTGTTGTTGTTGTTGTTTTGTATGTTTTTATTGTTGTTGTTGTTGTGTTGTTGTTGTTCTTGTGTCGAGTTGATGTTGATTTGATGTTGATAGTTGATGTTGAATGTTGATGTGATGTTGATTGTGATGTTGATGTATGTTGATGTTGACTGTTGATGTGTTGTTCGTTGTTGTTGTTGTTGTGTGTTGTTGTGTTGTTGTTGATGATGTGTTGCAGAGGTAGGGTTTCCTGTAATTATATTTTACAACTTGCTCATAATCGCTGTAGGGTAACACCACTACCTCTCATCATTGACAAGCCAATTGGTTATCAAAGGGGCTATAACGGAAAAGGGTAAAGGTAGGAACACACCTCAGCCTTTGTAATAGCTTCTTTTTTATTTTTAAGTTTTCTTACTTTACCAGCAAGTTTTTTAATATGTTTCTATGACGAGTAGTCTTACCTTCTGAGGTCTGTTTAAGGAACATTTCCATTAATAAGATTTAGCATATTCTGCTATACATTGTATAAATCTTTCATCTTCACAGATTCATATTACGTTTCAAAGGTTTCAGGTTTTAAATGTTTCTCATAAGACGGTTAATAATCTGCTACTAGGTACTCATCTCATTCAAGGATATGGTATACTGCTCAAATCCGTTAGGCAAGGATATTGTGTACGACAGTAACACTCTATTGCGTTTCTTAGGATGAAGCTCACAGAGTAAAAAACCGTGAGGTATAACCCCATTTTTCTATATTTTAGGTACTTTTTACGTTGAGTACCGGGAACTTTGGGTAAGCCACACAATTGACCTGACGCCATATCCCTTCTTTGCCCAAACAAAATTAAATATACTGTGTGTTTAAAGACACATCCCTCATATACTTCATTCTGAATTGAAAGATTATCTGTGTTATAAAAAATACTGTGATGTTTAAATGATGTGAGAGTAAACTGTGAAAGTTTCAGCTATATCCTCATTCAAATTATATAGTCGAATCGTCCAGGATATAATTTTGACCGTATATTTTCCAAAACTTACATCGTATATACCCTTCCGTGAAATTGAATCACATCTTTGTAATCATTAAACTTTTCGTGGTAAACACTGTACACACAATGGATTTTAACAGGCTTTGCTCGAAAATCCAAACCTCTTATTAAAATGTTTAATAAAAGGAAAGGTTTTCCCGGAATCTGTAGGACCGACACAAACGATTGTAGCAGGAGCACGGAACATAAATTACCACGTCCTTCAGGCATATTACACCCAAACACAATGAACAAAAAGGTTCTGCACGTTATGGTTAAATGCGTGAAGATAAAATTTGTTTCTTTTCCCGCTTTTATTAACGAAAGGACTATGTCTGTACTAAAAGAGCACGAAGCTTTCTATCCAAATTCACCACTTCAATATCAATAGATTATGTTGGAATAGAGAGGGATAGAGTGGTGTCTTTGATTTACCTGATTTACTGATTTACTGCTTTTGGTAGATGTAAAAATGCAAATTTTTTTAAGTTTATAAACATAAAAAGAATAAATTTTTAGTAAAAAACAAAATTTTTAAAGCAAATAAAACAAAATAAATAATTTTTTATAGTAAAAACATAATGTTTAAAGAAAACAAAACAAAATAAATAAAAGTTTTTGAGATATGTTATACAAAATATGACTTGAATCAATAGATCAATAGATCAATAGATCAATAGATCAATGGATCACGAAATGTGAGGATGGTTGATGTATCTATGATTACTGATTTACTGCTACTGATTACTGATTTAACTCGATTTACTGCTCTTAGGAGTATGAAAACATTAAAACAATTTTAACAAAAAAAATATGACTTGAATCAAATAGAATCAATAAGATCAATAGATCATTAGATCAATGGATCACGAATGGGTAGGATGGTTGATGGTACTATGATTTACTGCTTTAGGGTATGTAAAAATACAATTTTTTTAAAGTTATAAACATAAAAAGTATAAAAGTTTTGTTTTGTTATACATAAATATGACTTGAATCAATGATAGATCAAATAGATCAATAGATCAATAGATCCAATAAGATCACGGATGCGGTAGGGGGTAGTTGATCTAACTGATTTTCCTGATTAACTGTTTTAGGGCGTATTGTAAAAAATACAAATTTTTTAAAGTTAAAAATAAAAAAATAAAAGTTTTTTTTGTGTATACAAAAATATGATTGAATCAATAGACATCAAACTATCAAATAGAATCAAATAGATCACGGATGGTGGAGGGTAGTCTTATTAAAACTGATTACTGATTCTAGTGTATGTAAAAATAAATTTCACGTTATAAGTTTAAAAAAAAAAAAAAAAAAAATAAAATTTTTTTTTTTTTTTTTTTTAATTTTTTAATTTTTTTTTTTTATTGTAATTATTATTATATAAGAAAGATGTATACCAAGCTTCGTCGTTCTATGTAATATTTCAGGTTTGGGGCTGAGACCCCCCCTTTAGTGGTACGGCCTATTTAACCTCCATATATGATGTGGATTTACCCTAAAATATGAAGGGGTATACCAACGATTTCGTCGTTCATGCAATATTTCAGGTTTGGGGCGGAGACCCCCTTTTTGGGGTGTACGGACATTTAACTTCCATATATAGATTGTGCCCCGTACCTTATATGAAGGGTGATACCAGGGTTCAGCCTTCTACGTCAAATATCATCAGAGTTTTGGGGGCTGAACCCCCCCTTTGGGTGTACGGTTTATTATAACTCCATATTGATTGTGGGTACCTTATATTGAAGGGTGTCTATACCAAGCTTTACAGCCTATCTACAGTCAATATCTGCAGGTTGGGGGGGCTAAAGCACCCCCCCTATGGGTGCATGGCCACGTAACCTCGTCTACGACGAGTTACACGTCCACCTATACGGTGGTGTTCAAAGTTAGAGAGAACCATTAATTTAGGCAAACTCTATCGTTACTAAGAGGTGCGGCCTGCAGCCGTACGAGTCGTGCCGGTGCGGGGCGTGCGGGGGCCACAACCGGTCGCGGAATAATACACTGTCATAAAAAAAAAATAATATTCGGTAATTAAACAATATTATATATTATTTATTTATTAATTTATTAATTAATTAAATAATTTATTAATTAATTAATTAATTAATTTATTTATTTTTTTTTTTTTATTATTCGACAAAACCTGCGGTTTTTTTCTCGATAAAAGGCGGAAATCTTACTTCCGTTATACTCGGTTTCGGGCGGTCGATCGCTTTACTTCGGCCGTTCAAATATTCATGCCCTACTACTTATATATATACTAATATAAATATATATATATATATATATTATTTATACCATTATAATATATTAATATATCATATATACTATAATAATATATATATATACTATATATAATTATATATATTATATATTATATATATATATATATATATATATATATATATATATATAATATATATATATATATATAAATAATTTATTATATTAATATATATATATATATAATATATATATATATATATATTAATATATATAGTATATATATATATATATATATTATATATATATATATATATTATATATATATATATATATGATTTACTAATGATTTCTACTGACTACATGCAGAGTATGAGCCCGATAAGTTTAATAAACAATATATATATGCATTACAATGGTATGAGAATAATGATGGCTCGAAAAGTTTAATAAAGCAGACTTAATATCCAAAAGATAGTTATGAATATTATGGCATCACATATTCCATGTTTAGTAATTTTATTATTTAATACATTGGACAGAGAATAATCTACTACTGTTTACACAAACAAAGGCCTCCCAAAGGCATAAGGATCGTCAAAAAGGACCCCAAAGCATTTTTTGCTCCGACGAAATGTCTGTCACACTTCCAAAAAACTACGTTTGAAGTTTTTCAAAAGTCTTTAATGTTAAAGGCTTTAAAATTAAAGAAACTATCTTTCGGAATATGTCTTTGTGTCCATATCCATTGCAATCGGATTCCGAACCTCTGAAAGAATCAAAATGAAGCTAGTCAAAATAAAACTATTGTAATAAAAGGGCTTCTTCACACTTTTAAAAATATTAAATTAAAGTCTCATGCTACCTAACCCAACCTTACAAATAACTTTCACTTTAGTGGAGCCAACTTAACGAATTCATTTCACTTTCCATGTCTTCACACACAAACACCATGCCTTTCGATTAAATATATAATCAAAAACAGAATTCAAAACTTCTCACATGCGGGCGCACCTTACTTTTTTAGTTCGATGACAACGTAACATGAAAAATAAACGAGCTTATGGACAGATATAAGACATGAGCACATTCTTCTTATTAGCAAAATGGTACCGCTTTATATCTTATTGCCAGTGGGAAAACAAACCCATTATTTATTGTTTATTTAAAGTGATTTTACCACGATGGGAACAGTCGAATAACATTAGCTAAATTAAGCATGGTACAGTAATACAGGAACAAAGTTAATTTAACCAAGTTTCTTGAAATGTAAATTTGTGATAACGTTAAAAAATTTCAAAATTCTTACATTCAAATCTGCCGATAAGTTTTATTAATTACTTTATTACGAAATCTTTCGACAACATATTACCAAAAAAAAGATTATTTTGTAGATCAGAAATAACGTAAAGCAAACGTACATAGACCCGAAGCGACATAATAGACTATTAGGACCATGCTAGAGTTAAGTGCCGGTAGGTATTGAATTACAAAGCATCAGGTCAATAGTTATATATCTATTTAATTAAAAATATTTTGTACATAAAGATTTTAAAGTATTTTTTTTACAGACAACGAGACTATTTTAAAACACCTTTGTATCATTTATAAAAGTGTAAATATAGATTATTAATTATATTAGTAGCAGCAGCAACGGGAGCATTGATAGATGTAGGCGTGCAAAAACACATTTTAAAAATTAAACATCTAGCAGCATGAAACTTCGAATCCATGTTCAGATAATAAAATCTGTTTCAAGTCTCATTTGTTCACAAGTGATAATTTATTAGAAATGTGAAAAAGAACTAAGAAGTGCCTACATTCACTTTCGTCGGCTATCTAGATCCGACGACCTTGGTTTTCATCTGGACCGTTCGGAAGTGCGGTCGGCAACGTATTTCGACAAGTTCGTCTTCCGGCAATTTTACCCTCTGAACGAGGGGAATACGCAAATGTAGACAGTACAAATTCTGAAAAAGAAAAATTACTTCACGAAGCTGAATACAAGTAGATTTTTTTTTTTTACAATTTTTTAAAAAATATCTATTTAAAGTCTTTTGAAATATGCATATATATAATTTAGTAATTTGTTTAGGGTAAGACATTTCGTAGGGTATTGTATGTAGATATAAAAAGTGATCCGTTTTTATCAAATTAAACCTAATATTTTTCAAATTGCGAATTAAAGGCTAATCCTATTAAAAATTTATTAACAGTCATTTGTTAACGGAATTCGGTAACTACGGTACAAAAATACCCTATACGGATTACCTTTCACGTCTCTAACAAAATTATGTATAATAGCATCTGAAAAATATTTCTCCAACCAATCTATGTTTAATACTATTTTTAATCCTTATTGAATTTTACATAGACTAAACCACTGCTTTTTAAGATCTCAAAAAAGGCAGTTAAACTTAAAGCCTTGGGACTTCGTGTGATTAAAAATAAATTATTGCCTAATTAAATTATATATATATATATATATATATATATATATATATATATATATATATATATATATATATATATATATATATATATATATATATATATATATATTTTATATATATATATATATATATATATATATATATATATATATATATATATTATAGCATCCACACATTACTTACATCTCTATCACTTCGTCCGCACCTTCGAACGCCACAGGGCTCAAATCTCGATACTACGAGTTGATACACCCCAAGTTGTAAGGGAATCATCCTACAGTAATGATCTGTTGTGGGGTCTACCTTTGGTTTGTCCTCAAACACTGGAATAGCATCATAACCCTCAGGTGAAGTTAGGGTAGCTTCGAATATTTCGAAACCTCCTACGTCAAGGCACCTGGATCCTGTTTTTAAGATAAATTTCTTGTTACGAGTTCAAATTTTATTATAAAGTAAGACTATTTCTGTAAAAATGTATTTGAAAAATAATCCTATATTATCTTAGTTTATAGCTTTTCTACAAATTTACTAACCTGTAACAAGAACTCTTTCAGGACGTGGTGGGGGAGAAAGCCACATTGCAGGTGGAGGGGGAGCTGGAGGACCTACGTTTTCAGTTCTAGGTGATCGTGCTTGAATAGATGAAGAATGGGGTCTGGAATTTTCTACCAAAATATCAGACGTTTGTAGAAAAGGAACAGGTGATTTGTCTATCCCAAAGACAACAGACCTACCAACTCTAATACCATCTCCTTCAATATCATACCTTGAGCACAAATAATCAAAATATTAAAATTTCCATTTATTGATATCTATTAAAATATTTAAATACAAATTCTTTAAATTTTAAGTAAAAGTATTACTAACCAATTCATTAAAACAAGCTCTATAGAAAAATATTACATTAAACAAACCTTTTCAACTGAAGGAGTAACTTCCAGGGTCTGAAGCGGAGTCTCTCCATTCACCCTTTAAAAATAAATATTTTATTGAATAGGTTAAGAACAGAACTGAGTAAAATTAATGCATTTAAACCTAAATTTAATTTTGATTTTTCTTCATATTTATTAACATCTATTAATAGACTACTATTATTAGTATTCTAAGTAGATTCTATTAAATTAAAATCTTTGTTAAAAAATTCATTAGCTCGACCACTTACCAAGAAAGATCTATAGAAGGGAAGATTGTAATAATAAATTGATAATGAATAATGATAACCATAAAAGGACTGGTTTTGTAAAGCCTTACCACGGGTCAGAGCACATTGTTCGTGCAATCCTTCTCGTCGGAGGTTTGGGGTCATCCTCCACGATTCCGATCGAAGCATTTACAATTGACGTAAAACAACCAATCACAAAGAGACTCCAAAGCATTTTGGAGGGGAAAATATCAAAGGCTTTTATTTATCACTGGAATTTGAAAAATCTGCTTAGAACGTTATTTTCTTATTTTAGAAAATACAAAGTATGATCTGATCTCCGAATTAAGTTTATTAAAATAAAATCCGAAATTTAAATTAATTTTTTGTTGTTGCTATTATATATATATATATATATATATATATATATATATATATATAATATATATATATATTATATATATATATATATATATAATATATATATATATATATATATAT